>VZTE01006657.1:30885-117083 GCA_013397775.1 Eulacestoma nigropectus
AGGAGCCCGGGCCGGGCCCGAGCTGGGCCTGGAGGCCGCCTGTGGCTCGGAGGGCCCCCCCTTCTCCCTCAGGAGACTGGGAACCAGAGAGAAACTTCCCGCCCTTGCACAGGGTTTAAATATGGGGTTTAAATATGCAAAATTCGCAAAAGCGCATTGGCTTAAAAGCTTGTCAATCAACTCAGTTTCAACCCATTACACAAAAAAAGGCAAACTAAGAAACAAAAAAAAAATCCTCTCAGGATCCATTAGCAAGAGAAGCTTGATATACACATAGCAAAATAAATTCTAACAAAGAAAAATGATGGAAAGCGCTAGGCGCTTATCTCAAATAGGTGATGAAATGTATTAAATTACTTTAATAATTTAGGCAAGATATTTCAGTCATCTCTACTACCATATAAATTCCATAAAAAAGAATGCAAATAACCAGGGAGTGCTGCATGGCTGTTACATTAGCAGCACAGCAGGATGCAACATCAAAGTCCTCATAAATGAGAGGAGTTGTTGTTGTTATGCTATGATATGAAACTTGAATAAGAGTTTAAAAGTAGCATTCATTTTCTTGATTAAATATTAACAAGGTGAAGTGTTTAACTGGTCTTTTAACTGGATAGCAAGGAAATAAATTCAACATTTTGGAGTTGAATGGATTCTGTGGATCATGGGAACACAGTTCTTTGTCTAATTTAAAATTAAATAGTTAACTCAAATTGCATTTATTTAAGAGCATATTGGTTTAGATTTAGGGAAATGAGGGAACCTGATAAAAGTTTATTTTCATTCCTAAGCTTTATTTCTGTGTCAACTATTTTTCTGCTTCATAGACAGTAAATCTGGTGTAACTAATCTTTGAAGTTGAACAACCTTTCAAGTTCAGCTCAAAAAGTTAATGATGTTGATATAACATTACTTCATCCATGTAGTGGTGTCCTCTTAAGAGCCCTAAAATATCTCTTTACCTGCCAACACAACATCTTCTCTCAGTGCAGCAAAGTTTTTGTTCACAGAATTTCAAGAATTTCCTTCTCCTACCTATGATAGAGGTTTATCCATTTTCACCATCTTCTTCTGTTCCACCTGTATCTTTTTTTGAAATAAGTTTTTTTTTCTTCTTTATCTATAATTTCCTTTTAATTTAGGTGTTTCATTTGGCCTTGTGTAACAAAACAAAAAACCAAAACCTTGTAAAATCTTGTCCACCTCTGAGCTCAATGCTTCACTTCTCCTGGCATCACTGTCCAGACTCTGCTAGTTTTGTTCTGTTCCATAGTTCAGCTTAGTTCAGAAAGTGTCTAACAGGCTCGTTCATTGTCCTACGCTGTTTCTGTCACGAAATTTTGCTCATTACATGGGGATGAGACATGAAAGGATTTCTGGCTATGTGACTGGAAAGTACAGTGCCAAACTGATTACTGAGGAGCAGTTTTTATAACAGCAACATAATAATTTCCCTAATTTCAACAATAATTCATACTTTGGATGGATTTGTACTTTGTATGAATTATTCCAGATAATTGTCCATATTGTAATTCCTGTTATCTAAGTAAGATTAGATGAACACAGCTGTGTTTTTCTGACTTAACAGTTTGTGACTATTTGAATCTGTGAAATGTGCTAATATTTTGTATTAGTCAAGAGGCTGTTTAAAGAAAGATCTATTGGTTGTTAATGTCGCTGTTGAGAGAAGTTGCTGGATTTTCAAACTTTACTGCATAGCAAGACTGATTTGAAAGATGAAGCTATTCAATACATGTCACAGTGTCTGGGAATGGATAAAATCAAGTGTTGGGTTAAAGACCAGTCAAACAAAACTCACAGGCAATAATAACATCCTACTTTCAGCATCAGCATCTGCAGTAGCAGATATTGATCAAACAACGTCTTAATAACGTGATCATGAAATGTTGTTGGATATGAACCAGATTCTCTTTCCCAAATCTGTTTAAGGTAGATCCTGCTTGGTGAGCTCAGAGCTCACTGTCAGTAATAAGTGCAACAGAGAGCTACTTTCCTTGGAAGACGTGAATCCATGTTCTGTTCACATGCTATTTTTTTATGTTCAGAAATACCCAGTCCAACTCAGACCCTTTCCAGAGAAGTAAGGAAAGGAGAATCAAGATATTTTCATTGTTGAATATATGTATCTCCTTCTGAAAGTTGTTCAGAAATCCTCGGATTTGTAGAAGTAGTACCATCAGCTCCTCTTTGAAATAAAAAAAAAAAAAACTATGAGAGGGTAAATGGAGCAGAATTGTTTAACTTAGTTTTTGATACTGCAGTAGTATCCAAATGAGTAAACCTCAGAAAAATCACCTTTAAAAACAGAGAGTTATGATGTAAGGAGCAGTGGGAATTGTGCTGATGTGCTGATCAGAGCTGAGACCTTTTTGGCCCATCTGGGTTTTGAAACCATGCACCAGAAAGTAGTAATGTCCTTCTACAAAGGGAAATGTGTTACTCCCCATGATGTGTATGAGGCATTTCTGTCACGTGCAAAACTGTCATACCTATTCAGATTGCTATGCACAGGGGCCAACAGATATAGATAGACAATTTACCATAATTAAATCATATTCAACTTCAATAAAATTGGGTGGCAGCAGCTACGACCACAAAGGGTACAGAACTGGTGGGTTCAAGTGAAACAATCCTTCAGCTACAAGAAGCTGTAAGTACTACTCTACAAACTTCAAAGGCAGTGGCTGAGATAACATCATATGTTATGAAATAAGTTTCTTAGGACTTACTGAGAAACAGCACCTGATGTAAGTAATAAACACACAAAAATAGTTAAAAATTAATACTTTGCGGAGATTCTAAAATCTTCACAATCTGGATTTAGTTTTGATAAAATGTGTTCACTATGGAGATCCAGGAAAAAGCTCTCCAAGTTGCTCTGACAGTAAAAAGGAATCAAAAAAGACCAGAAGACAACTAGAGAACTGACCTGTACCTCCCTTGCTGCACTTGCTTCTCATTGGTCTCTGGTAGCTCAGTTATTTTGCTTCACTGAAGTTCTTTATGGGATCTTGTAATGTAATAAAACTTTTCAGTCTGTTTTTCAAGTGAAAAAGGACTGCTGCTGGAAAGACAAAATAAAAAAGAAAAATTTAACATGGAAGGAAAAAACCCCAAAAGATAGCCACCCTCTCCATAATTTTTATAAAATTAACCCAGAACCTCCTGACAGTATTTCAATTTTCTATTTTCAATATACAAAGAAACACCTTTGTCTTTTGCATAAACTGTTTACACTTGACATCTCAACTAGACAGAAAAAAAAGATTTCTTCCTGGATGAGACTGTTATTTTCCAGATTTTGGACATGAATTACTAGCAACAAATGTTGATCCTTTGTTGAATTGCAGACTCCAACACAGTCAAAATTGTGATAATGGTCACAATATTAATGGTCCTAATCTCTTCTGTCATTTTGACACATCCAAAATCATCATTTTATCCCCCAGTCAATTTTAGAAATTTTGTTCTACTTTATCCAACAGACAAAAAAAAAATGACAAATATTTTTTATAGCAATATATTTTTCAGTGGGCATCTTTTTTCTGCAAGAGCCAACTCTACAAACTGATGGACTAATTCATTTCCCACAACTATTTCACGTAAAATAAACTGACAAAAGGCCACTGCAAAAGCTAGTACAATAAACTGCTTCTTCCCCAGAAACATAATAGAGAAAACAGGTATTTATTATTTGGATTTGATTGTTCACAGCTGGTTCTTTCATCCGCCAGCATAAATATTGGATGTTCGACCCATGCCACAAAATTAATCTTCAGATTTAATGCCCCAAGACAATTTTTAAAGGGTTCAGATGCAGATTATTTTTTTCTTAAAATAATGAATGATGATGATTTGCAAACTGGGTTCTTGGATGAAAGTCCAGGCTCACCCAGGCCTGTAAGTAATTAGTTATAGTGACTTAATTTGAGCACTTCTGTAGTCAGTACACTTGCAGACTAATGATGCAAGAAAGGTGAAACTCATGGACTTAGAATCATAAAATCATAGAATTGTTTGGTTGGCAGTGTCTTGAAGCACTTGTTTTTTAAACATAAATCTGGAGCTACACAGTAAAATATTTACAGTTACCTGCTTGGTCTCTGAAAACTGCATTTCTAAGTTTAGCCTTTACCCTGAACCTTTGGGATTACAATGCCACACACAGAATCAGACATAGGTATTTTAAGAAGAAAAGAATATGTTACTTAGGAGCTTATAAAAATCTGGTGCCTTGTTTAAGTCACATTTCATTGAGGTTAATTATCAGCACTTCCATTTTTTTTGTGTATGAGAAAGGTCACTGTTGTAAAAAACAATATAGGTCAGAACTCGCTTAATCAGCATTTTGGCAAAGGAAAATGCCATGCTAAATTGCAGTGAAGCACTGATTATTTGCCTTATGTTATCAATCTCTTCAAATGTGGGAATTCAAGCTAAAGCAATAAAATATGAACTTCCCATCTTTTTGGTTTTTTTCCAAAAGAATACTGAAAAGGCCACATTAGTCCAAAGAACCATTGAATAAACCAAATAGTAGGATGAACCTGAGTTTCTACACATGTGTCCAGATAGGAATTTTAAGTATCCTCCTTCCTTTTTTAATTTAAGGTGATGAAAAATTTAAAATTTAAGTATCTAGTCATCCTATCAGTTTGGGTAATCTCCAGAGGCATGTTCTGTTCCATACAAGCTCCAGTCAACTTAGCTGTATTTTTCAGCTGGTCAAATCAGTAAGTAGTGTTTATCCAGGCCAGTATATATACTTGCAGCACAGCACTTTCATCACGAATGATCCCCAACCACTTTTACAAACTCTGTGTTTACTCATGTTAAGTCACAATCTTTTTTAGTGAAATACATCCACAGTTTTGTTGGAACATAGCATCAATCTCAAGAGCACAGCAACAACAGCAGTAGAAGATGGGAACTGAAGTATTCTGGATTTACATCAAATGACAGAAAGTTTTAAGTAAAAGATTGAAGCTACATATTGAGAAAGTGGGTACTAGCCAAAAGAACCTTTTCAGTCTTGCTAAGCATGCAAACAAAATTGCTCATATTAAAGAAGTTGTCATGTTGGGAAGAGTACATTCAATTTTCAATACCTGATCATGTTTCTAATTACAGATATTTCTGGCTGCTGTGGCAGCTCAGCATCGATCTGGATGCTGTGAGCCTTTATGAAATGTCAAAAACATTATAGCAATGTCTGTAAACACTGAAGGCAACCAACACCATTGCACAAACCAAGAACCAGTTTTTGTGTCTGACACAATCACTATTCTCTTGGAAAGCCAACTCAGATAAGAATGAGCCAAGAGCTTTATGGGCATGACAGACTGGCATCTATAACACCCTGGCAAGTATCTTCGGAAAAGATACTGGATATTTTTGCAAGGCAGTATAAGACTTGAAAGACCAAAGATGGGGGTTTGTCTAAGATACCAGCTGGGAGCTTCGTCTGGAAGATCTGAGTGATGTTTGCCTATACTATGTTTTACATGAATTTCATGCTGAGAGTTGTTAAAAGAGAGGCTACTACAGTTAAAAGAAAAAATTAAAATAACATCTCCTTTTTTTCCCTTGTCATTGTTGCTTTGATCAATCCTATGACTTCTCAGAGTGTAATATGTCTAATAAATATGTTCTTTCTACACTAACTGCTTTAAAATATTTAAGTTAGCTTTAAACTGATAATCACCTTCTGATATTATGAATGAGTTACCTAGAAACAATAAGTTAGATTTATGATGCAAAACTGAATTTATCTGTTATGAATACTGAAATATAAACATATGCTGGATTTTTAAATTATGGCCACTGCTTCACCATCTTTCAGCTTTAACAAGTGAGGCCTTATTTGAACAGGTTTAAGGAATATTTACATATATATAAGCAAATTCTTGGGATTAGATTGATGTGATGTTATAAATACAATAGCTTTGATTTCTTGCCACGTAAAACAGCTAATATAATTGCCTTTCATTTATTTCTGAAGTTTGAGGCTGAATTTACTGATTTTTTTTCTTCTTATTATAATTCTACCATACCAAATGTATCTATTTCTTATAGATGCATTTTTTCTAGGTGTTATCCTATTGGGAAAAACTTCCTTGACTTACAAACATGAAATATCTGGAGTCCAGGAGTCAGCGTCATCACAAATGAAATAAGAATCTAACCAAACTCATGAAAATAAAATCAAATCATCCATTGCTTATATCATATTCACATTTTCACAGAATTACAGCCCAAACCTTCAGTCTTTTCAACACTTATGGTTGCTGAATCCAGTCTTTTGCTCTGAATAATGATACTGTAGATGAAACCAAGAAAAGCATTGCAATTAGTTATTCTTGTAAAAAAGATTAGAATCACATGAGTATGAAATAGACAATTTGAGAGTAGAAAATCTTTATAATTGTAAACAGAAGTAGATGGAGTAGGTGGCTGCCAAGAACATTCAAAAACCTGAGGATAGAAGGGCCACTGCTGCTTGAACAGCCTCTGCTACTGCTCATCCTGGGAGCAGTGGATGGTTTGGGAGAGGAAGTAGGGCAGCTCCCAGCGCTGTCCTCACCTCCAACAGGGAGAATGACCTGCATGCTGGGCTGGAAGAACACACCTGCTCAGCAGAGAAGGTAGCACATATGAGTGAGGGGAGACATACAGACCTCCCTCCTCCCCAGAGCTCTATGACTCCTGCCCATCTCCGTGCTCTGCCACTTTATGGCTGTAACCTAGGGCCCCTTAAAACTTCCCCTTACTACCCTGTCCTCTTTCATGCAGTCCCGCCTGGGACTCACCCTCTGCTCCCCATCCTGAATGGTGCAGTCTGTAGAGGTTAAGGACAAGGCCACCAACACCATCATGGAGCAGAACTTTCATTGTGTCACTACAAAAATGTGGGCTGGCTCTGGGGAGAAAGCCTGCTTTAAAGTTGAAATCCTGCTGAGCACCCTGATCCGTGGTCTTTAATGGCCCACGTTGGCCAGCTTTTCCTCTTGCTTAAATTTAAATGAATCCTGCTTAAATTGCACTGACACGAGTGATTAATCGAATTTAATTAATCCCTACTTGAAGTTGTTTCTGAAAAGGTTTCACAGGGCATCATTAGCTGAGTTACTTAGAGCACAGTGCTAGTAACACCAAGGTAGTGGGTTTGATCCTTGTATGGGCCATTCACTTAAGAGTTGAACTTGATGATCCTTCTGGGTCCCTTTCAACTCAGAATATTCTGTGATCATGTGGCAAGTCTGTTTTATTCATGGAGTCTTTGTGTTAAATAAAGAATACCAAATGGTATCCTATGCAAGTCTCATACTTGAAAATTCTCCAAAAGAGAAAGCAAAAGAGGAAAAGGAATTTTAAGAGTAATATGATAAAAAAAAATCAAGGCCTGTATCCATTATCTACCTTGAATTACTGAAGCTCTGCATTTGGAACATGGACCACAGTAATAGGGAATTAGACTAGAAAATAAACCAAAGCTCAAAGTTACCAATTGCATGGGAAATAAAAAGGCATTACCAATTATACAATTATTATTTCCTTTTTTATCATCACTGGCACTGTGCAACAGTTTACTAATGGACAGTTCAGAGGAGTAGGGTGGGTATGACATACTGGGAGTTTTTGTGCTTACTGTGAACTCAGGGCTCTGCACTGAGTATGAACCTAGCATTCTTCAGGTCCCTTAATGTATGACCAGGTTTAGAAACTTTCTCCTCTTCCATTTCTTTTTTGAAGGAAGCATCCTAGAAAGTAAGGTATGGATTACAATTTTGCCATCTGTATAGTACAGAAATATTTTTTCTTCTTAGGAAATCAGTAATTTGTAGGGAAATGCACAGGACTCCAAATATATTAATTCCACATCTTACTAATTTATCTCTGAAAACATTCAAAGCAGTTTTCTCTTGTGCCTAGTAATAGAAATTCATTGGCTCTCTGAGAATTCTGGTTTCTTCAGATACTCCTATCAAGAGTCACAGGTTCTCTAAAATGTTTATATATGCACAGTTTTAGAACGGGAGAAATTGCTTTTGGTTGTTCTGTCTCCTTATTAAAGTCAGAGATTATATAGGAGATTACATATTTGTCCCTAAAGAGAAAGTGATTTATAGCCTTTGTCAGAGAGGTGTAAAAATTTGGAATTTACTTTCTTTCTTCCTTCCAATCCAAAGTGTTAGAAAGAGAGCTTTAAAAAGTGATGTTGAATGTGCAGACATGAACAATATTTAAGCACTAACAGCAATATATACTATATTAATAATACGTAGTACTCTTACTACACTACAGACTTTCTATATGACAGGTTCAGCTTTGCTCTGGGTTGCATTGGGTTTTTTCTTTTTATTTTTAAATGATAGTTGTAAAAGCCTGAGATTACACTTTTAAAACAAAATGTCTCTTCCTGAAGTAGTTATGAATATGTTGTTATCTATTATCTTCTTTAAATTCTATCCCTGATCCAAAGCCTGTGTTGCATGGTAGCAGCACTGAGCAGGCATAGGGCGTGCCATGGTCAGTGGGGAGGGAATAACCTGGACTGCTTGTGGATGGGGGAGCAAAAGCCATACAAGGATAACTGACCCATCTGCACAAACAACCCTTGAAGACCTAAGAGCTGGCTGTAGCTGCAGCCTGTCAGAGTAGGGACAGGAGCAAAAGCAGGGCTACATCACTCCCTCTGGACAGACCTCCCCACACAGTGGCACCGTCACCTGTGATGTGGTGCGCCCTGCCAGCACCAGAGTCATGGCAGCCTGGATTTCACCCCATGACCTGGCAGCCTAGGATCTCAGCCATGATGCTCAACACAGGTTGTCCCAGGCATACTAACTGCTGCATTTGGATGGGTCTGGCCAGCCAGGGAAGGCAGAAGCTCATGGTAGTTCCTGCCTGCCTTGGAAGCCAAGTACATGAAATTAAGATGCTCACATTAGCAAAAAGGTTGAACCGTCTGCAAGGCAACTATGCCCACGGAAGTACGAGAGCCCTGAACACTGCCACACACTAACTGAAGCTGCAAAATTGGCTAAAAGTCCGTATCAGAGTTGCTACAGAGATTAATCACATCCCACAGTTAGTTTGGATACAAAGTCTTTGACATCAAATAGAAAGTTCCTCAAGAACTTCAGTGGCTTTTGATCCTGGCCACAGAGAGGAAAAAGCTGTGGGACTCTCTAGATACTGATTTAGCTTTTGTTTGGTATGCTCTAAGAGTATGGCTTCCATATGCTGAAGTTAATTTAAAGCACAGTGTTTGCAAAATATCTTCAAGTGGCCTTTTGAAATTGGCTCTGCTACTTTTATTTCAGTTTCACTGAAAAGCAAGGGGGAAAACGTCTCACTGTTGTATTGACAGCACAAAAGAAATCACTCTTTTAGTTTTGAAGGAGTAGCTAATGTGAAAAAACTGAAGCATGTACTAACCTTAGGAAGAACACTTTCATTTTCGGTATTAGAAACACAGTGTCCCCAAAAAAATCTTTTCCAGCCCTAGAAAAAGCTGTCACCAGATATTTTGAAGACTTGCCTCTAACTTAATAAAGCTCATAAGCTAGACATCTATACAGGGAAGGGGAAACTCTTGCTAATTGGGAACAATACACATAAAACAACAAAAAGGTTGGAGAGCTTTTTTATTATTTTACTTCCCTGCAGGAGAGGTGTCAGGGGGATTAAGATAGGACAAATATTTGACAGGGCAGCAAATTCATTTTCCAAATTGCCTGTTTCTCAGTTACCATATTCCCACTGGACTTTATTATAAAGTCAGGTCACATCTTTCCATTCAGATCCACTGGACTTACGAGGTGGACTGGCATTAAGAGGATAGAAGTGCTCTTTCTGTGGAGGATTTAGAAATCTATGTATCATGGTCTTTTTATTTTATTTAAATTCAGGAGAAAAAAATAATATTATAAATACTATATTCATAACAACAGAAAACATACATATCCAGCAGCTGTATGGGATTACCAAGCAATATTCTAGCTACCAGTGTCCTACCTCCAAAACTTGCCAGTGGCAAATGCTTAATTAAAAACATGGATAGGACAGCAAGCATGTGGTGAATATGTTCCCAGGGTACTTTCTCAGCCTCTAGCAATTTGTAGCACTAGCACTTACCAAGCTACAGATATGACTTCTAATAATCCACAATGGATTTTTTTTTTTTTATTTGTCCAGGTTCTGGTTTTGATTCATGGTAGAATTCCAGCATTCAAAACATCCAGTGGTAAGAAAGAATTTCCAGATTTACCACTCATTTCATTAAAAACACCTTCATTTTTGTATTTGCTGCCAACTGATAATGTGATATCTACTAGCTATTGTCTTGAAAAGTCCTCTTTCATCCATGCCATTCACAATTTTACAAATCTCTTTCTGCCTTCACTCAGTTGATTGATCACAGGCTGATGAATTCTGAATTACTTATAGTATCTGTGACTAGTAAAGAGTCAGTCTTTGTTTACCATTGCAACTCTTTTATCTTTTCTGCTTTTAGCAAGTCCTTCTGAAATAGGACTGAAACTGCTCAAACTAGTTTTTAACTTGCAAAAGGGCACGGTGCTGTGCTCGTTCTTTGCTCCTTTTCTGATCATTGCTCTGGCATGGTATTTGTTTCACCACATTACTGCTACTGGTCTCAGAGATGGTAGTTTCATCAACAGGACTTGCTTTAACCTCAAGGTCCCTTTCTGAAGCCTGCTCTTATCCTATCATTTCCCAACATTTTAAAATAAGGATTTTTTTTTTCCATTTCATTATTCTTCTCATATGTAAAGCAAACTACATTCTGGATTACAGTCTGTGGCCAGTGCATCCAGGAAAGTTCCTGTGCTCTAGTTTGGGTCTACTTTGGGACTCCCCAGCTCAAGTGTGCCAAGAAAGCAGTGAGGCAGGGGAGAGCTGCCAAGGGGCCAAGAGCACCATGAGAAGGGTCTGCAGGAGCCGGGCAAAGAGGAGAAACTGCAAGAGCAACCAGCAGTTGCTTGAAGGGTAGTTGCAAACCTGACAAAGCCCACAGGTCTGTGGCACTAGCAAATGATACAACAAGGGGCCAAACACTGTAGCGAGACTGAGGTTGGACATTAGGAAAAACTTTTTCACTGGGGATATAGTGCATCTTTCAGTAAAATCCTGTGAAATCAGCATACTTGGAAGCTTTTGAGATTTATGCCTAGGCATTGACATAGCTGACTTGGTCTAGTGTTGGTGATGGTCTGCTGTAAGCAGCAGATGGGACACGATGACTGCCTGAGGCTCTCCCAACCAACACTGCTGTGAGTCTGTGAATGAATGACTTCATTTCTACACTGATGTATGATACTCGCTGATCTGTTTCTTGAGTCAATGGTGTAGAAAAGCTATGTGACTACCTTAATGAGTATTCAGCTTAATTAGATGCCTGTAGTTTTGATACTGCCTTTAAAAAGATAAGTCCCTGATCTGTGATATAGCGCTTGCATAGTTGCACGAAATATTTGCTTGAATTGACAATGATTCATCCTTAAGATTTTATGTCTTTTAAAAATATTCATCTAAGATCATTTGTTTCTTTGCATCTTCAAAAATGAGAACCCTTAAAAGAAAGTGTATTTCTAGTACTTAACCACTGGGATTGATGAGCATAGCTCATACAATGATTCAGGCAAGCAGCCAGGCAGATCAAGGGATCCTGATTCTCTTCATTGGCTGATTCAGTGTGCTACAAGCACAGGGGATGCCAAAAACCTTCAGAGAGAGATGAAACAGAAGTAGGTCTCCAATGTTTTAAATATTCGAATATTTTTCCATCAACTCTTTCCCAAGAGCTTATATTGCATTTAATAAGGTCCACGAACTCATGATTTAAAAAGAACTTTTTTCTCTCAGAACTAAAGAAAAGAGACAGTAATATATCCAGTTTATTCCCAGTAATTAGACTTCACAATTGGTCTTCTTTCGTCTTACTCACAATATAAAATTTATTTTTCTTGTCCTTACTACTTTTATGCTAATTCCCAATGCAGTAAAGAAATGACTAGAAAAGCATTTCTAGCATAAATTCAAGTGTGAATGCAAACAATCCTAGTTCTGGTTTATATTACTGAAAAACAACCACTCTAAATATTGGTAGGAAGAAATAAAATTTTACAGAAAACAGTGCAAAGTATATGATTGAAAATAATTATATTTAAGTTTGTGAGACACATTTAATATGCAATGAAAAATGTTTTACAATTATAAAACTCTTCATATAATGTTAGCAGAAAAATTTTATTGTACTGGTGCACAATACAATGTATTGTATTGACCAGGACATGTAAATCTTTTCCAAAAAAAAAATAATCACAATATAGGCCATGTGCCTATAGCATTTCACTCCTAGGATCATTAATCATTGTCAATAATGCACTAAATAAGTTTTGCTTTCTTACTGTCTGAATTTTTTCTCCTCCTTTCTCGGTTTTTTCCCACACTAATTTCCAAAGTTTTAAAAAATGTTGTCCTTAAATTTGCTCTACAGAAAGAGAAAAAAAATCCTATTAAGGCTTTTGAGTGACCACAATATATTCCAATACTTGATTATGATAACTTTTAAAATTAGGTTTGGAGTTTCAACAGAAGTAGTAGAAAATAAACACTACAATCTTTGCTTAAAATTAGTTGTTTATCAGACAGTTCACTTGCCAGATATACATAGGAAATACAAAACCGGTGCAGATAGAAACAAGATAAAAAAATTTTCTTACACAAAAATGAAAATATATGATGCAATTCTTCTGTAACCTTGAATTCAGGGACTTCTTTCAGATAACAGTAAATACTTCAACAACGCAAAGTAAATGGCACTGGCAAGAATAAAAACTTTACTGACATGTTATGCTTTTATATTTCTGCAAAATGGAGGAAAGCTATTGCAAACTGATGCATCCCAACAATAACTTCTACCATTTTTCAGGTAATAGGGGCTGAAATGGCCCTGTGGAAGACCAGGCATAAGCACTTGAGCATGTTTTGTCTGAGACACTCTGTTGCGACAGGTAGTAGTGAGTGGAAGAGAGAATCCCAGTGAGGTGGGGCAGTGCTGTCCTGAGCCAGCTTCCTTTTCTGCCTTGAGACCTGTGCCCTGTGAGTCCATGTCAAGCCCCCCGAATCATCTCCTGAAGAACTCAAAAGGACTGACTGTATGGTGCAAATTGCATGGAAAATCTATTTAACATAAGTGGCGTGCACCAGATAAACTGTAAAAGGAAATGGATCAGTTCCCCTTGCTCTCTTTTTCCCTCTCTCCTTGCTGACCCCAGATCCAGACTAACCACGGCAGCAGGATCAACGCAGGATCTAACAGCTGGTGTTCTTTTTTCTCTTATCTTACTCTCTTCCTTCTTTATTTCTCTCCTCTTTTGTTTTATCCAGGCAAATGCAGCAATTGTATTCTACCACTTACTCCACACCTGAAGCTTGTTGTGGGAGTTGGGAGCTTATTAAAGTTAATTATAAAAGTTGTTATCTTGTTAGCCAACACTTCTGAGACTAAATAGTGGGCTAGTTGGCAGAGTTAAGATGATTAAGCAATAAAGTGTAAGAGTTCAGTGACACTAATGTGGACTGATGTCTGTTCCCCACAATAAGGAAACCACAAGATGTGGCATTAAACCCAGCCCTAAACAAATTTAAGTGATTGATGTTTTTGGAAACTCATGGCTGCAACAAACATCTAAGGTGAAGTGCTTCAGGAGAAAATTCCCCCACAGAAATACTTAATAGGGAATATACCTATGACTATTTTTGGATTGGATCTACTAAAGGGGAAGGCATGGACTGATTTGAGCGGAAGGAGATGTGTGTTTGGACTTGCCCCTGCTGCAGTCTGACCACCACAAGCGGCACCATTCTTGCATCCCTCTAAGGTAACAAATGTGAAACCTTGGATCTTACCCTCAGGAGCAAAGGAAAGGATGAACCCTGTCATTAGTGACTGACAGGACCAGGGGATAATTAACCCCACTCAGAATCCTCTTTTGCCAGTGTGTGTAAACCTAACAGGAAGTGGCAGCTGACCACTGGCTACCAGCATCTGAATGCAAACACAGGCCCTTTTACAGCTGCAGTTCCTAATATGGCTGATTTTGGCTATCCAGGAACAAGATCACCCTGTTCTGGCAACGGTCAACATGAAAGATGTATTTTTTACAGTCCTCTTGCAAGAATCAGGCAAGGAATGATTTGCACTTACATGGGAAGGAGAGCAGTATACCCTTACTCAACTTCCCCATGGATACTGGCATTCAGCCACCCTTGCTCTTTATGCTCCAGCTCAAGAATTGGCCCAAATTGGCCCAGAAGAGCAGGTCAAGATTTACCAGTATATTGATGATGTGCTAATTGGTTGCTCAGAGGTGGAGGCAGTGGACCAGACTGAGATGACAATAATTGCTCATTTGGAGAGTTTGTGACTCCGTATCTTGACTGAGGAGGTTCATCTCCCTTCCTCTGAGGCAAAATTCTTAGGCATTTGATGTAAAGGGCAGACAATAGGCATTCCCCCTGAGACATTAACCACTCTGGATCAGATTGGGATGCTAGGAAATAAGAAGGAATTGCAACACGCCATACAGCTATTACTGTTTTGAAGAAAACACATTCCTGACTTTTCCATAATTGCCCTATATGATCTCACAAGGAAAAGGGCTTTTTGATATTGGACACAAGTCCATGAGGAGGCTTTAAAATTGCCTATATTTGAAGTTGGGGCCTAGAAGCTCTATATTTGAAGCTCCAGGGCCCAAACATCCCACAGACCCCTTGCATATTGAATGGGGTTTTGGCATCCATGGGTTATCAATTCATATGTAGCAATAGGGACCCAAAAGGCCTACAAAACCTATTGAATTCAATTCCTAAAGCTTCAAAGATGGAGAAAAATTATATTCCCCTCGGGACTATATGTAGTAAGCATGGCTTTACAGGAGGCAGACAAAATCGTTAAATGCCAATCCATTGTGCTAAGAACCCCTTTTTCAGGTGTTAAAACAGGTACAGCAGGTACAGCAGGTACTCCACCCACTCCGGGGGTGCCCCAATGTGAAACTGTNATTTTTCAGGTGTTAAAAGAAATGACAGCAGGTACTCCACCCACTCTGGGGGTGCCCCAATGTGAAACTGTCAGAAAGTCGTATGTGCAGATAGAACACCACTGTCATGACCACGATGTTAAAAAAGGCCCACTGAAAGACCTTCCAATACAGGGAGTACTAAACTGACCCTGATGGACTCCCTATAAATTCCCCCATATGGTTTGCTGATAACTCCTCCAAAAGAGAAGGCAAGATATGGAAATATCAAGAAGTTGCTCTGCATGTTGATTCCAGGGATAGGATAACCACAGAGTGGTAAGGGACTGCACATGGGAAAATCTATAGCAATTTCAAGTGCTATAAGGAATGAAGACAAGAACATTGACCCCCAGTACATCTATATTCATTTACATGCAGTATTTAAGGGATGCACAGAATGGCTCTCTTTCTGGGAGCAAAATGAATGGGAAGTGAATCGACTACTGACGTGGCAAAAGGCTAAGTGAGAGGAAATCTTGCAGATTGCTTGAAAAAAGATCACATAGGTGGGGTGGGTTGCTGCGTATCAAAATGGGAATAACCCAGTTTACTCCTCAATAATCAAGTTGACTCTCTTGTGGTGGTGTCTTGTGGTGGCAATTACCCCAGACAAGGATGGAAAGGAGAGTGTCCCCTTGTCAACAGAGTCAGGAGATAAGTGGGAGACACTACTGGAGTGGTTCCATATGAAGCAAGGCACTCCAGAACAAAAGATTTGTTCAGGGAAGCCCACAGTAGGGGTTGGCCAGAGAGCCAAGAACTCTGTACTACAACCATTTCAGTGTGCAGTCAGTGCCACTCATGCCTGGACCACCACCCCTTACATGACTCACTCCTTAACCTGAAGAACAAGAGAGGGTTTTGGGAAACATGGCAAATTCATTGTACTAGTCCTTTTAACAAATCTGAAGGGAAACAATATGTTTTAGTAGGAGTGGAGGTTATGTCTGGACTAACCCAAGCAGAACCCCTTAGTCAAGCCACAGGCAAACCAACACTTCTGAGACTAAACAGTGGGCTAGGTGCCAGAATTAAGACAGTTATAAGGCATAAGAGTTCTCTGACATGTAGATTGGTCTCTTTGTTCAGCTGATGAGAATTTATCATGGACATCACTGCTGCTTCTAGGTTGTGACAGGCCCTCAACATAATTTTCACTAGTTTAAGCTTTACTCCAGCTGCACTGTTAGACAGCACTGAGATGATGTGAAAGCCCATGCCAGCATACATTGGTGGCCAGTGATTCAATTAAGGAGGGGGAATTGCTATTGCTAAACATATTGAAAGAGAAGTTTGTCAGTTTGTCCTGAGACTCCTATGCTGTCACACAGACCCCTTGTTTTGGGAACACATGCAGGATGCTTGAAAACTCCCATTATTTATCCAGAAGAGCAGATTACAGCAGCTACTGATAGCATGAGGATGTGCAAGAACAGTGGCAGAGTACTAAATACCGTGGCAGTTACTGAGGGTTTTCAGCGCACAAAGAAAGAAACTGGAAAGAAGAGATGTTACATGCAAGTACAGTAAGAGGAAAAAAGCTGAAGAGTCTCAAAAACTACTTTAAGGAAAATTTTCAAGGGACCAGTTTTGGTGTTAAAAAGACTACTGCAACTGATTAATTTTAAACAATGTCATTTGGATCACTAGAGTGTAAAGGGACAAATGCTTCTTTTTAATATGTGAAAATGTTCTAAAAGATGTATTTTAATGAATTTAATAAGAATGTTTGGGAAACTTAAGAAAAACACCCTCAAAGGATCTTCAAGGAGTTCATATGTAGGCAGGGCATTCTTAAATGCATTAACATTTATGTGAAATGAAAGTTCAAACAAGATCCTTCAATCTTATATACTATTCAAGCCAATAAAGGAATAAAACTCTGCTATGTTAATGGGAGCCATTGGTTTCACTGGGATTGCAGCAAGCCTCAATATAGTCCTACTTTAATTTAAAGTTGGGTTTGCAAACTCAAATTAGAATTTTTTATTTGAGGAACATTTCTTCAGCTGTACTGAAATTCAGCAGATGAAGATGAGTTCTGCTTTCCTGCCCATATCCCAGTTTCTCAACTTTCACGTGCTTCAGACCACCTCATAGACAGCTGCTCACTGATCAGCATCACTCTGCAGCTACCTGCAGGTTTATTTCTGCCTGTTCCTCTGCCAGATCACTGATCTCTGTTTTGTACTGCTAGTTTACAGCAAATTCACCTTACTCCATTTTGATTCTGGAGCATAAAAGCCTTCTGGCTCTGAAGGAATTAACCTTTCATTTGTCAGCCTGTTAGAGCACCTCGACTGATGTTACAGCACAAGCAGGAGAATTACATTTCTTACAACAAATGCACAGTGGATGGGATCAGCCACTGCGACTGCGGTGATTTACCTGGGGCTGCTGGTTCCTGACTCTTTCACTGGTCCCAGGAAAACCCCTCTCAGAGAGCTCCACTACCACCTTGGTGCAGATGAATGCTGTCTGGCCCTCATGCAAAGTCCCTGACAAGAAAGACGCAAGTACCAGTACCCACCCAGACTTCCGCTGAAGTGGCTGGAAAGATATGGGGAGATTGGAGAAGTAGTAACTCTGTCTTTTACCCCTGTATTAAGTAAATTCATTGGCTTCAAGGATATATACATATATGTTTTTCTAGATTACTGTCTAGCACACTTAGACTAAAGCATAGCTAAATGCTGCAAGACTAATCCATAAATCAGTGGGCTTTCCTACTAGTGAAGACAGATACCAGAGAGGAAGGGAGACTTCTCTGCTCCCCATACAGCTTAAAAGTGATTTTCTTTTCTACCCTTACCTAGTTGTTAAAGGACTTTTCTGATGAAAGAATTTCAGCATTTAATCAAAGACTGTTTTGTTAACCATGGGTGAAGGGAGATGCTTCCACTAGATCTAACACAAAAGGAACTGTGATCTGAGATATACCCTTGCCTTCAAGGGTGGCTGCTGACACCCCCTACCTGAAGTGCTGATTTGTGTAGTTCTCAGTGGAAGGTGGCTAAATTGATCATGCATAAATCATGGCGGCAGGTAATTTAAAACTTTTTCCGGCATCTCCACATGATGCTGAGATACCTTTCCAAAAACTCACTCTCACATCTGCATTACATGTTCAATATTTTTAGAAGAAATACTGTGACGTGATCAGTGGCTGGATGCACTTCAGCGAGGTCCCAGTCAAGGTTATGAACCTGATACCAGCTGCTACAAGGCACATCGAATAATCTAGACTCAAAGAATGAAGCATGAATTTCTGTATCACCCATCCAAAACAAGAAATGCAAGTCATGTCTCCAGGACTTAGGAGTGTCTCCTGGGAATTACTGCTTTGGAACAGGTGCTAGAAGCCTTGGCAGAAAAGTGGCTGAGAATAACTTGGAACAGGTGCTAGAAGCCTTGGCAGAAAAGTGGCTGAGAATAACTCCTTAGAGTGACACCGCGGCCTAACCTGGAATATAATTTATGCAGTCTGAATAAAAATTCCCCATTTCACCATACAAGAACTCTTCTTTGGTGTGATTGCTTTTCAGATACTAAGTCCACTTTTGTCCTCAGAGAATGCTGACAGAGATCACTTAAGAGAAAATGAAGAAAGAGACACATTAAACGCACTTTTAAAAACCCTAAATTTTAGAGAAGATTTTCCGTTGTGACCAGGGCAAATTTTGAAATGTCTTGGTCAGTCTATAAAAATATATATGATAAACAGAAAGTCAATGACAGAAAATAAAGAAAAAGGAAGAATCAATCCAGAAAGTGAACGGAGACATTCAGAAAGGAAATACTTTTAGCAATGCATTTTTAGACATCAGAAAGCAATGCATTTTTAGACATCAGAACACATACTCAGGCTTGTCTATTAGTGGAACAACAAACTTCATCAAGAGGCAAGTATTAGATAGTATGCATGGCAATGAACACACAGAGGAGATGCCATTTCTGACAGAAAATTTGAAAACTGCTTATGCTGGAGACAAATCTGAAGACCATAATTCAATGCCCTGAATGTTTTCACATTTGGGTGACTTTTTGATATTTTCCATGTACTCGCTGCAGCAATTCTGCTGAACTAGTCCAACCATTGACTGCAACAAGGATAAAGTGCAGGTGAGGAAAGACTGAAATGATAAAACTCACATTTTGGCAGACGTTGTGCTTTTTCCTCAGCAGCTTCTGAAAGTAAATTCAAAACAATGCCATAATCTTTTTTTTGTTTGTTTGTTTAGAATAAGCTCAAGACTATGAAGTGAAATTATTAGACAATTTGGGGGGAAAAAAAATTGCAGCGGTCAAAGTGTGCTGCATAACAGAAAAATCTAAACACTAACAAAAATGACTTTGACAGAAATTTCTCTTGGAAAGTATGTCAAAGGCTGCAACTTGTTGCAAAGAGAGACTAAGGAGAAATGGGAGAAATAAGTTATTCTCCTGTTTTCTGAATATATTTTTTTCTGTAGCTTTTGTGTTAGCTCTGGTCTTCAGTGTTCTGGTGACTAAAATGCAATGCTATATAAACACTTCGAGACAGAAATTATGTTATTCCCTTTATTTGAATGTTGCTCTAGCAAAATGTAAAAATATCTGCAGTGGATGGATTTTTTTCTTTAAATATTGAATTGAAAGTCATTGTCATGACCACAGCATTCAACTTAAAGTACTTAAGCTTAAACTACCTATTTAAAAGCTTGACTTGTCCAGCAACTTTTTAATAGACTGGAAAGCCAATCTGATGACAATGCTCAACTTCTGTTCCTTGCAGGGTCAAATTTATTCCAGTTCCTTCTCTCTGGAAAAGTGGAAACAACAAAGTAATAGATACATCACCTTGTTGGTTTATGCACAGCTAGGCTTTGATCTCATCATCCCAACCATAAAACTAATTTTGAGCTCAGTAAATAACAATTTATATTGCACTTTGTGAGTTACTACACACAAAGGGCATTTCAGGCCACTTTCCACATTCAGCCTGTGACTGGCAGGATGCTGCCTGGAGCTACTGGATTTTCCCAGCTTCCAGCAAGCAGCCTCATGGCACCAAGCCTGCTTGTGTACTCAACACAGCAATTTGGTTCCAAGTTCAATTTCCCCACATCAGTGGGTTTGTGCATCTCATGACCAAATTACTTTTCATGTGTGTTACAATGCTGCATTATTCCCTCCTACTTCAAGAATGATTTACAATTAATCTTGGTGCTGCAGACTCCAAAAAATCTGTGTCACAAAGAAACCTGAGCTAAAGAACAGATTCTCTAGTGCCTAAGAGCAGGCAGGAATTCACACTGCATTCTTCCCCAGCATTAAAGGAATCAATAGCATCCCTTCCTATTTGCACCTACCTCTTTCCATAAAACTCGAAGGAAATTCATCATGTTTGTGGTATCTGTTCTCACAACTTCAGCTGAATTTGACTGATGACCTCAGAAGTTTTTGAGGCCAAGTTAAATAGACAAAGTGACCAAATGCTATCCTTATCAGAATCCAGGCTAAAAAGGACACCTAAGGGATTACTACTACTTGCCTTCTTTATAGTCTTCCGTTTTTGGACCCAATTTTGGTTTTGCCAACTGGCTACATTAAGAAAGAGGACAGAGGAAAGGAGAAAAGAATTGCTGAATTAGAAGTATTGCACGCAAATCTTATATTGCATTGCATTTTACACTTCCCCAAGACTGCAGAAGTTCACCAGGTTTATAATCTGGTTCCCTACATCATGCAAAGAAAAGCCTATGGGCTCCAAGGAGGATTCAGACTTTGAGTTTGCTGTGTTCCACACGCACACAGTTCTCAAAGAACAGACATTTCCTAACCCTAATCTTGATGCTCCATAGGGCAACTACTATCTCAGTAACTAATGAGGAGGGGAGATCTCAAAGGAGCTGCGAAGAAATACATTGGGTTTATGCAAGCAGTCTTACTAAGAAGAGTGATTCTGGTTCCAAGATACTGATACTGACATTAACATACTCATATTCCCCTCTGGACTTTTAGCTGTAGATTTACCATGACATAACTTATTGTGCATGCTTTCTCTTTTCATTTCATAAATTGAACAGGGGTTGAACACCTAGAAATAGAATACCTCATAAAATATCAACTGATATTTCCCTTAGTATTTCTATGCTTTTGTAAAAGGTAGAGTTTAAAATGGATACCATGTTTTTCTCATTGATCTTAGTGTTCACTGAAACATTCAATGTTATCAGAGGAAAATTCCTAGGAAAAGAAGCAAGAACATATTTCTATGAACCATGTATATTGACTCTGATCAGAATTTAAGTGCAGCTGTACCCAGCCCCTCTGAGAACCAGCTGGAAAACAAGGGTGTTTGTCTTCTGCCAAACTTCTGTACTCTTAGTGCTGCAGAAAAACACTTTGTCCTGGGAGTAAAGTCTAGTTAGGAGAGTTTTTCTCCTATCTCTCTTCCATTTATAACTGCATTCAGAGGGGCATTAAAAGATTTCTTTCAGAAGGATGACATTTACCCACAGAAACCCAAAGGGAACTGAAGATAGACTTTTTCATGGCTGTTGATCTTGTTCATACTGGTGTTTCTGCAAGGAGGATGATACTATTCACATTTGCTATGTGAGGAAATGATGGACATGGGACAGGGCTTGTTCGATTTACAATCCAAAGTTTCATAACGAGTACACCAAACTAAATCTCATGCTGAAAGTGGCAGAAACCAGACTAGATTCTTCTACTTCTCCGCAGTAATGTTATGAAGAGGTATCATGAGTCAATGACAGAGATGACAGAAGTGTGAAGTACATGAGGACTACAAAGAAGTCAGGAGGTTATATAGGGAAAAAATGAAAAGGCCAAAGCTCAAGTACAACTTAATCTCGCTAGGGCTGTAAAAGGCAACAGAAAATGTTTTTACAGATATATCAGCAACAAAAGGAGAGCTATGGAGAATCTCCATCCTTTACTTGATGCAAAGGGAAACAGAGAGACAGCAGTCCTCAGGGTACTCCCCCTCTGACCTGGAAGACAGGGACTGGCAGCAGAACAAAGCCCATATAATCCAGGAGGAAATAGTTAGTGATCTGCTACACCACTTTAAACACCCGTAAGTCTATGGGCTCCAATGGGATCCACCCAGGGGTACTGAGGGAACAGGCAGAAGAACTTGCCAAGCCACTTTCAACCATTTATCAGCAGTCCTGGTTAACTGGAGAGGTCCCAGTTGACTGGAAGTTGAGACATGTAACATCCATCTACACAAAGGGTTGCAAGGGTCATCCCAGAAGCTACAGGCCTGTCAGCCTGACCTTGGTGCCAGGGAGGATCATAGTCCAGATCATCTTGAGTGCCATCACATGGAACACACAAGACGACCATGGGATCAGGCTCAGTCAGCATGGATTTATGAAAGGCAGGTTCCACTTCATCAACTTGATCTCCTTCTACAAGACAATGACATGCTTGGAGGATGGGAGAAAGGCTGTGGATGTTTTCTACTTGGACACTAGTAAAGCCTTTGATACTGTGTCCCATGGCATTCTCCAGAAGAAACTCTCACTGCCTGCTCATGGCTTAGACTGCAAAAGCAAAGCAGCAATTTTAAAGCAGATTCCATAATCCTTTGCAAGGAAAAAAAAACCAAAAACACTGACCCACCACCCTAAGGATTTCTTCCTTCTTAGTTCGGTAGTCTTGAAAATGATGGATTTAAAAAACAAAACAAAACAAAACAAAAAAAACCCTAATCGATACAACTGAAACTCCTGAAAGACTTCCATGGGAGGAAAACAGAGTCTTTGACAAGCCTCACTCCAAGGCAGGGCAGACCACTTCTGAGCTGGATTTGGTCTGTGTTTCCCATTGAAATGCAAGATAGCCTGGAAAGAAGAGCCTTACTTGGAAAGATCAGAGAAGAGTCTCAGCTTTTGAAGGCTGTGTTGAAAACACTGAACTCTTGCAAGTTAAATGATTCAGTTATTGAAGTAGCAACACTGAGATATAGAAAGCATGATCTACTTGACATCCTTTACAGGCATATAAGTTGTCTCATTTTTACTAGGGTAGGCCAAGATTATAAAATGTTTAAGTAATATTTTCACCAGTTTAGATTATGAGTTTTAATTAAGTTCCAATTTCTAAACAGAGTTTTGTTTTTAAAGCATCTAAAGTAGAACATATAAACACTTGACTAAAAAGTATTTCACAGACACTTCAGGCCAGCTAAAATGCACCCAGAGGTTATGTATATTTTGTGTTGGGCACTGGTTCTGATGCTTTCTGTCATCAAAATGTGGGCACTCTCTGTGTGACCATTATTAAAATAAAAGCAAAGCAGTGTCTAAGTTAATCTCCATAAGATAACTTTTCAGATAAGCAACTTAATCAAAATAAACGCGAAAGAGGAAGGACAAATAAACCAGCAAACCATGAGGCGATGCAGAAAGGTTATATTCCCAGGGATGCAGGCGCCCCAGGGACTGGCTCTCAGCACGCTGCCACAGCCCCGTGAACCAGGGTTTGTGCCGAGACTCCTTCCTTAGCGGGGCTGCCAGAAAAGGGGGACGGTACTGGAGGGGACCCGGCCGGCCGCGCTCGGCTACCCCCGCTACACCACCGGCTGCTTCTTCACACGCGGCAGCGCTCCTGACGGCAGCCGCACGAGCTTACCCTAAACTTCGTTTATCCCCTCTTTTTTCCCTCCGTGGGACAGCGGTGTCCGGTGTTTTCCCGCGGGGACTCAGGTTTTCCAGCTCCCCCAAGAGTCTCGAAGGCTCCCGGCAGGCACCGGCACCCGCTGCCGCCGGCCCCCGCCGCCTCCCGGGCTCCCGGCCAGCGCCTCCCGCCGGCTCCCCCCGCCCCGGCACTCACGACCTCGCCGGCTCTCCTGGTCCCCTGCATCCCGCGGCTCTTGCGGCCGGGGCGCACCTGGAGCACGTCCAGATGCGTCGGCTACTGAGGGAGGGGGATCCAAGAGGATCCAAGGGGATGAACACGGAGTTGGAGCCCTGGAGGTCGCCGGCAGTGGTGCGGTCGGCGGTCGCCTACGACGCCCACCCTGCCTGCTCCTGCATCCCGGGACGCGGGGTGCTCGGGTGCCCCCCGACCCACCCCCGTGAGACGACAGGGCAGTCACAGTCAAAAGCGGGAATGGCGCCCTGTGTCCTACTCCTGGCCTTTCAGCTTGTTTCTCTTCACTAGAAATAAGCTTGAAAGAAAAAAAAAAAAAAAAAGCAGTTCCAGTGTCTTCCAGCGATAAAAAAATGTTTGGAAGATTTGAGACAACAGCAGGAATCAGGATCAATACACTTTAGAAGAATTGCATGCTGTTTTCTTGAAAAAAAACCACTGTTGTCCTGAAACAGGTTCTTTCACCCAGTGTGCAAAAGGCTGAGCCACCCAAAGTAGAGATATTTGATTTATTTGAAGTTCTGTGCAGAAAAGGGTGGTAGGCAGTAAATCCACAAAGCCAGCATACTGACTATCAAAACTTTGCAAAGACACTAATGTTGATTGGCTCCCAATTACATATCTTCCAATTAATTAATATTCAATCTTCTGTTGGTTGAATGATTCTCTCGCTCCATATGTTATTAGCCAACATGCTCAATCTTCTTTCAAGCTGGTGCCCACTTTTCTTCAGCTGATGCCTTCCCTTCTTCAGACAGATCCTATCTTGATCCAGTGGGCATGATCTACTACCGGAAATACCTAGTTTAATAAGTTTGCCTTGTTTTGTTCCTCATAATCTGGCATTTTATTAATCATTTCACCAAGTGTTGCTGATTCAGCACTCTGTTATGTCTGGTTTCAGTTATGTGCTTAGCTTCTTTCTTCTACTTTTTTCTTCTCTAGGTGCTACAATTAGTGAGACATGTTAAATATAACTTATCTATTTGGGAGCCATACAGGAACATTAGAGTATGTCAAGTATACTGAAGTCAAGTATCACAGCCAACTGAGGGCTGCAATTTCTTTCTTCATATCCTAATAAGAAAACAAATAAGACAAATTAGGAGTCAGTGTGAATACAAGCCTGAGAATGCTGATAACTACTTCATCAAAAGAATCAAGAATCTGTACATACATACAATTATTAGTAATATTTAGCCAATACATGTGCTACCACCATCACAACGTCTTTCTAGCCCCACTAGCTTCAAACACATCCTTAGGCACCCAAAACAGAGAGTAGGCTAGAGAAACTGCAGGGATCTATCTCAAGGGACAATGGATCTCTATCAGGGTGCATTCAACAATAAAAAAGAAGACAGTTCCTGAAGAGCCACAACTGAAAGCTGGACCTAAAGCTAAAAGTAGACATAGAAAACGAACAAGGAAATCAAGTCCAGTCACAAGAGCTCACAAGCCCTGATATAACATAAACAAATCCCTCCTCATGCTAAAACATATTATTCTGCTAGATGAGAGAAGACTGTATTTTTCAGGAATGGCCTCCTTGGCTAAAGAGAAGAGGCTTCCTCTTTTTTTAAAGGCAGACTGAGATGCATAAAGAATTTTATGTAATTTCATGCATAAGCATCTGGGAGACAAATGGATTCCAGGATCTTGAATCTGAAGACTGAATATCCAATCTATGTAAAACAACTCAATACTGAGAATGCCTGCCTGGGACTATGGGTGCCTGTGGAAGATTTCTGCTGAGTTCTAACAACTCAGAAATCCTCTCTTAGAGGAAGAGATTAGAGATTTGGACTCACTAGCACCAAACCATCATAGGCAGAAAGCTCCCCATATGTCATATTAAAGATGCTTGAGCCATGTCAAGTTAAAAAGAAAGTCCGGTGAGCCTACAGAAAAGCCTGAAATTCTTGTAATGTTTCATATTTAATTTCTTTTCAAGAATGGAATGAGTGCTATACAAGTGTTACTATGTGTGCCTGCCTTCAAGGGGAGAAAGAGGAAGTGGCACACTGAGAAAAGAGCTCTCCTTTTGCAGTACCCCATCCTGAAAAAGTTCTGGAGCAAGACTAGTAACAGACAGATTAATTGGTTTGAGATGCCTATGTAGGTGGACCCATTGCCTTTTTCTGCTGAAACTGCCAACAATTATGCCAAATACAACAATGGGTTTGCAATATAGGTAGATGTCTTCCAGCCTGAAATGAAAGTCTTGTAACGCAGGCAACTAAGCAGAAAAGAGTGATAAATAATGGTGATATTCACAGAGAACACATACATCTGCATAACATACACATACATACATAATACCATGTGACAGAAAGTGCTAGAAGACAAAAATATTTACCTCCACTAATTCGGTTTTGTCAGGATTTTCCCGATGTTGGTAAATGCACATGCTAAGAACAGAGTATAGTTTTGCCATGCTTGATATACTGACGTTCTCAGTTGCCATGACGACAGCATCCAACACTTTCTGAAGGAAAAAAAGTGGAAACTACAATTCAGAATAGGACAAGGTATGTCCTACTTTCTTATATTGTTAAATAGAAGTGGCACTTTGGAGAGCTGATTAAATATCTCACAAGATTTAACTGGAGAAAACAATTTTTCACACTTCAGAGAAAAGGAAGATTTAAAGTTCAGACAATATTTTCTTACTCGTCAATCTATGACATCAATGATCATAATTGCCAATCAACTGCCTCCAGAACAGTGGAGAATGGCACAATCTACTTCATTATAGAGTAGCTGCCACCACAAAGCCACGGTCGTATTTAATTAGAAATGCAATACAGGGCCCTGGAAAATGTGTCTTTGGAAGCCAGGCTACAGATCTTCCAGATACAGCTGTGCCAGCTGGAAAGAGGCTCCTTAGGTGCTCACCTCTAGCCATTAGCTGGATGTGTACTGTGCCAAACACCAGTTAGCTCCTACCTTTCAACTCAGAGTGGATGAGCCAGCAGAGTGACCGCGTGTAGCAAATTACCAATCTCTCACACAGTCCCTTCTGTTGTGGAGATGTGAATGTGATAATCTATGGGAATGCAACACTAACAAGCTAGTGGTGCCACTGCTGGGGCTGTTCAGTAACTGTGTTGTGTGAGGTCATGAAGACATAGCTTAAGAAAGCAGATACACCCAATGAAAATATTACTGCCTCACAGCTGCTTGCCATTAACTCAGCCTCGCTCAGATCAGTTAGCACAAGATTCGAGTATTCCCCTGAACTTCCTTCTGTCCAACATGCAGGTAAGAGGCACAAAACCCACACAGCGTGCTCTCAGCTGCAGCAAATACAACACACAGAACATGACAGAGATGCATGGCCAACATCCCCTGTGAAACTACTTCTAATTGCTGCCACATATGTGACTGCATGCTTTTCTATTTTATTTGCTCATCAAGTCCTATCCCTATTACCAAGCAAATAAACAAACAGAAACCGCGACCAATCAAACCAACTTAACAAACCCAAACAAACAATAATAAGTATCCCATCCCATAGAAAACCAAGCAGAGGTATTTTGCAGGTTCACCCAGCTTGCTGACTTCAGGAAAGTTCCAAAGACGTTCTCTGGTACAAGCGTCAGGTTCTAGTGACACTCATGTTAAGGAAACAAGTTTTCTAAAAAGACATGTTTCATGACTGTAGCTTTCTCCTCACAGCTGAAAAATATATTTTAGCTGAAACATCTGTATGACTCTACCATACCATTTGTCCAGTTGGCAATAACTTTGGAGCACATGCTATTAGCAACCTGACTGTAGAAAACCTATATGGCCTCTCTCCATATGGAGGCAGATGCAAACAAAAAAAAACCCTGAAAATTACTTCCTTAGGACACCAGACTTAGAAAGCTAGTTTCACTTCTACAAATTATGTCATGGCTTAAAAATGTGATAGAAATTGTGTGGACAAGCCCGTCACCAAAGGGGATCCCACTCTGGTCATATTCTCCCCATACAAAGGAAATATCCAAGTAATACTCCCTTTCTCAGGCAGGTAAACAGCAGCCTCTTCTGCTTTGACCAAACTCCAGGACTTCAACAAGCAATTTCCTGAATTTTCATCCAAGCAATATTCCCTAAAAGTCAAGCCCTTCTTTTGTACCCTCTCCAGTTCATGCAAAGGAACCTCTTTTACCCCCTGCAGCTAGGCCCACTTTTGACCCTTTCCCCAGCTACTGCCTAGGATAACAATTTCTCTCCTACAGAGGATTGGAAAAACCTTATAACACTGTAACTGTATGAATGCAAAATTCTAACACTGGATTTTGAAAGAATTTTGGAAAAGTAGGTATTAGTATTCTATCCAGGATGAGCTTTAGGTCAACCTGCTAACTTCAGGTTTAAAGCCATAACTGCTAAAAATCAAGGTCCTTTTCTGATTCCTAATAAATGAAAACATGCAAACAGAGAAACAAAACAACCCTACCCCAACCCATCATAAAAACTGCATTAATAACTAACAGTACTAAAAGGTTGTCTGTGGGCTATTTTAAAATTTAACAAGCCCTTTTACATTAAAAATTAGGAAGAGAACCCTATCTTCTAAAATACAGCAAGAGCAGCAGTTTACACCAGCTGTGGAAACAACAGTCATAGTCCCTTACAGGCTGAATTATTTCACAAGCTATACATCCCTCTCATAAATTGTTTGAATTGGCATTGGTTAAGAATTGACTTAAATTACAACCATAAAGAAAATGTCCTACTTCAGTATTAACAAAATTGAAGTTAGACTTACTCTGAGCTCAGAGTAATCCACATACACTCCTCGTTTTTGAATTTTGATTGCTTTCTTGTCCCATACTTGTGGTTGCCCATCCACCTGAGAACATCTTGCAGGAAGGTGTACCTGCGAACCTGGAATGACAGAAATTTAAGTCAGGATTTCTCTTGATGTGGAATAGAGTATCCATGAAGTATCCTGTACCTGAAGTAGCGTACCTTTCTGCAGTAACAGGGAAAAATTTTAGCCAATTCATGGTACTCAAATGCAAGCCCATGAAAAATAATTGACAGAAAATTATCACCAAAGCAAATACTGTATTAGCTGTTAACTTACAGTAAAAAAGTTTTATGTGTACAATACCCTTACCTGCATTGTTTTTTGGTGCAGGAGGTTCAGCAGATTGCTTCATAATCAAGTCCTCAAAAAACCCTTTTCTTTCAGCACAGGTAGGCCGTGGGATATTGAAAACTTCTTCACGATTAGTATTAAACAATGCTTTTATCTAGACCATGAGAAGAAAAGAGATTTCAGATATAAGGCTAGAAAAATTTTTTATTTTATATTCCCAACAGATGAGTGCATTTCTAAATTACACTGAATACTCATGTAAATAAGACAAGCTATGAAGTTAAATTCTTGGCCTTAAAAGATTTTATAGCACTGCAAAGTAAAATACCTTCTCTAATGAACCTTCTAGAGGTTAAGATCCATGAGAAAAGTATGATAAACCAATGAGAAAGGGATGAAATTCACCACCCCAAACACTGCTTATTTTGCATTTACCTGGCTTGATGTCCTTTAGCTTGAATATTTACGACAGCTACAGAGGGAAGAGGCAGGGCTCAGCAGACAATGGCCAACTTTTTGGTAATGTGGGTTATTTTTTTTTTTAATTTTAGAAGGCACTTATTAATTTTATAAAAACTTCTGTTACTTAGACAAAATAATCAGAGCAGCATATTAACGTTTTAAACATCTTCCTTTAATGAACACTCTCAGATTCTAGAAAGCTCAGCATGTGTTCTTAATTAATTTTGTTAAGAAATACAACTAAAAATTTATTTCCAAGTTGCTTAAACAGAAGTTGGCCCTTAGCTTTTTAATTTGTCAAGTTTCCACCTAGATGAAGAAAGAAATTGAATTTTTCATGAAATAATTTAAATTAGAAACTACATTCTATCACTAACAGTGTGAACACAGTATTTTTTCAGGAAAAATGTTTTCAGAAAAACAAACTTTTTCCCAGCCACCTTTCAAGCACTGTGTATTCTTCACTAAGTACACACCTAGCCATCTTGAAGCCACTGAACTGGTTGTATGAAGTGTATCTATATGTCTGTCTAGTAAGCACGAGTGTGTGAGAAAGGAGAAAAAGTTGGGTCAAAGTCAATCTCTTTACTCAGAAAACACTTTAGACAAATGCTTTCAGCGCTGTTTTGTCTAAGGAAATTTTAAAAGACAGGGTTCTGAGTAATAACAGCATGAATCTGCTTAAGAGCAGCACAGTACTCCAATGTTTCAAAGATTTGTAAATTAACAAGAAACTGAATAACAAAGAAAGAGAAGTATTGACAGAAATACCTCTTCTGGGAGATCTTCATGTGGCACATCAGATGTTGCAAGGAGCAAAACTGGAGCAAAGTATGGAATGTTATTCAGTAGTCCTGTAAAACCAGCTTTCAGTGTAGGTCCAATGGCCTCCCACCACGAAGGGATTTGTGGGATATAAATGATACTTGGTGCTGTTCTTTGAGCTTCTCGCATCAACTGGTAAAATGAAAGCTTGGATAAGAAGCCTACATCATGTAGAACAGACCACTAAGTAATTACACATCAGTCTAACTATCTTGTGAAATAAGAATGCATAAAGCCAAGACATCAAGACAAACCAATAAATGAACAACTCCTTAACAACAGAGTAAAATTTTCACTTTGCTTCAGGTATAGACATTGTTATGCAGACAAAACCAGAAGTGAATCTGATTTCAAAACTACTTAGGGGTAAGGTAACACCTAAAGAGCCTCAAAACACAGGTGATGTGATGATGTGCCTGAAAAATCAAGACTAACCCTTCAGCAAGATGTGTTAGCCTGGAGAAATCGCTACACAACTGCGACTGCACCATTTCCAGTTCAGTGTGGGCCCATATCCACGTTAGACTGGAGCGCAGCCTGAACAAAGGCCTATGTGAAAAGATGAGGGCTAACACGTTAAAAGAAGCCTGGTCAAAAATCATAATTTCAAGCACATTTTATTAGAGGTGACCAGTCCTGAGCCTGCCTGAAGAGCTAAATCGCTCACAGCCTCTCATTCCTCTCATTATTGAAGCATCCATCAGATCAGATGTTGTGCTTTGAAAGACCAAGCCACTGCCTACAAATGGCATCTCAGTCACAGAAGAGGACATGAATCTACTGCATGAGGGAAGTGGCAACAGTCCTTTTACATGGTAAATTTGTCCATGCACCATTTCAGAGTAACAATATGCAGGGAGTTCCTGTCACAAGATAAGAAATGTGTGGTATATCCATGCAGTAGACAGGGTATTTATACAGCCATAGGTACAACCATGACATAACAAAAAGAGAATTCTTCCTGCTGTGTGGCAAACGAGTATCCAGTCACGTGATGTGTCTGTCCTTATTTGTACAGCTCTAAAATGCTGCAAATGAAGATCAAGATATTTTAATACATTGATGCCAAGTAATTAAATTGATTTCCTGCCTAAAGGTAAAAAATCAAAACTGCAGTAATCTGCTTATATTTCTTTTTTCTACTTAAGGGACACACATCAGTTTACACATTTTAGCATTCCGTGAATTGCAATGCTTTCACTGCATTTCACTGCAGCAGTACAAGCTGTATATGTATATGCAAAACAACTTCTTTTCACAAAAACTTTGGCTGCCCTACAAAAACAATAAAAAAGAAGGTTACAAAAAGTGCATGATGCCATCAGGCTGATGCAGAGCCAACTACTGGGAGCACAGAGACTTAAGAAGCAACAAAAACAACTTTCTGGATCCCATCAAGACCAGCAGGATTACTTGCCACAAAGAGGGGCTTATTAGCAGCACCTCACATCTTCCCAAGCTGCTAGCAACATCTTCCCTCTTTCATTTCAAATAGAAATGAAACATGGCTATGTACAAATGTCCTTATTCAGTATCATTCCATCTACAAGAAAAGTGAATTGTCAGACAAAAGTAAACATAACAGCAAATTCAAATCAGGCCAACTCCATTAACAGTGAGCTGTGCTTATTTCACTAGTTTATATATAGTGCAAGAATCCTATGAGATCAACAAAAAAAAAGATACCTGTGAACATGTTTCTTCCTGTGATGTGGTGCTAACAAACAAGGTTGGTAGATCTAATGTATAAGCTGGAAACTTTTCCAGGGCATGTAATACTGCAGGTGCCAAATCAAAAGCCTGCCCACATCCTGGCTCTTCAACTAGTAAGAACCGTGGCCTGTAAGATGTTGGCTGGTAAGAAGGATTTCTACAACAATAAGAAGAAAACAAGTTTAAAAAGGAGTGATGAAGGAGCACACAGATGTTAAATATTTTTTCCTATACATTTTTTTTCCTGTAAATATGTTCCATGTTCTACCAAATAATAAGCTGGTCCGTGATAAAGAAGACCAGTATATTTATCAAAGTCTATTTTCTCAAAAACTGGTATCACTCCTCTGCTGAAAAGTCCTGCCAGTTCTCAGCATGACTGCTATTCCTTTGGCTGGGTTAAGTAATAGCTCTTAAACCCCACATGGGGACTGTCCAGGCAGATACACACAAAACAGCTGGTCAGTAACCTGATACAGGGCAAAATAACAACTCTCACAGCACAAACGAATCTGGGTCTCTTCACTGCCCATACACAAACATTTTCAGCTTATCTTGACTTTGAGTGATGTCTCTACAGGTGTCAAATTTAGCTAAAATTCGGCCACAGCTCCTGGAGACAGTGGGAAGAAAGGGGCAAAACTACATTTCTAGTAAAAATGATTAATGTGGGTACTGAAACACATTAGTTGCATTTGAAGAAGAACATGACTGGATTGTTTAAATAACAGCACTACACTAAATAAGTATAAGATTTATATTTATTTCATTCAGTCATTCTATTTCTTTCATCTTTGACTTGTGTATTAATTTCCTAATCATCTTGCTTTACTCCCATGAAATACATTTGTGAAGAGGTTTGCGCATTTTCCCACCACCATACTATTGTACCTTTACTTGCTGAAGTCGAAGATCCTAGAGACCTAATCAAGCTCAGCAAGTCATATTTTCTGGGCAACACAGCAATAGGAAGGGAGAAAAATATCTGACAATAATCTGTTTTTAAAACTATTTGACTACGTGACTTTCACAATTAAAATGTCAAAAGATAACAAAAACTCAGTAGAGTAAAGGTAAAAAATGCAGACATTGTTTATATTTTTCTCACAGTGATTTAACAAAACAATTCTTGATTTTGTTTCTGATACATAATTTGCTACTAGTTCAACTGTCTTGGAAGGTAGAAGGGCAAAAAATGGCTACATAAATCCATAGAGGTTTTTTTAAGCTAAAACAACAGAATGGACATTTTTGGGGTCTTGAATCTTTCAAGGAATACTGTGGATTAAACCAACATGTTTTAATAATCTGTGAACCAGTTTGATTTAGCAAAAGAGGGCTGGGCCGTTCAGTTTGAGGAGTTAGGGCAGTGTAGTCAGAACAATTAGATCTAGTGCCCAGTTAGATCTTCACAGTTGGATTCTGGCAAATATTGATCACCCCCCCATACACCCTTAACTCCTTCATCAGTGCAATTGATGCAGCCCTCATGTATTTACATAACATTTTACAGATGCAGCCATCTCAAAAATGTAACCATGAAGAGGACAAACATGTACCTGCTAAAAGTGCGGAATTCTGCCTTTTTGCTGTCAGTCTTCTTTTCAGAGATTGATGGTGAGTCATCATCGCTGTCAAGCCCATCATTCCCTAAAATAGGATTTAAAGACAAGAGAAATTTGTTAACTTTTCTGAATAATCCATATCTCGCTCTTGCTTTAATACACCTTTGAAACCAGTGCTGGAAACTACTTCTCTTGTATTTTGTCATTTGAATGCTATTATCTGAAGAGTTCACCCTACCACAGATTTAAGGGGATTGCACAAGTCTCCGCAAAGCTGTCCTATGTCCCATGATTTGTGTCAGGTATTATCTCTCTATTGACAAACACTTGGGAGGTTTTTCCTTAGAGTAAAGATGATCAGGAACAATTCCAGTAGTTCCCAAATACCAGAAAAACCCTTCTCCCCTCATTTAAGCATTTATTTACTACATTAGTAATAATTATTGACTACATCAGTGGACAATGAAAGAGTTACAGATGTCATGTATCTGGACTTCTGTAAAGCCTTTGACATGGTCCCCCACAATGTCCTCTTCAAATTGGAGACAGATGGAATTGATGAGTGGACTGTTAGATGGATAAGAAAGTAGTCGGATGGTCACATCCAGAGGGTAGCGATTAATTGCTCAGAGTTTCAGTTGACGTCGGTGACAAGTGGTATCCCTCAGGGGTCCATACTGGGACCAGTGTTATTTAATATCTTTATTAATGACATAGATGAAGGAATCAAGTGTAGCCTCAGTAAACTTGGAGATGACACCAAGCTGAGTGGTGCAGTTGATACACCTGAAGTATGGAGTGCCACCCAGACAAAGCTGGACAAGCTCAAGATGTGGAACAACGGGAATCTCATGAGGTTCAACAGCTCCAAGTTCAAGGTTCTGCACCTGAGGCAGGACAACCCCCAGTATCAATACAGGCTGTGGATGAAGAGATCGAGAGCAGCTGTGCCAGGAAGAAGTTGGGGCTGCTGGTGGGTGAGAGCCTGGACATGATGCAGCAATGTGCTCTTGCAACCCAGAAAGCCAGTTGTATCCGGGGCTGCATCCAAAGCAGCATGGGCAGCAGGGTGAGGGAGGGGATTCTGCCCCTCTGCTCTGCTCTTCTGAGACCCCACCTGTAGTGCTGCATCCTGGAGCTCTGGGCTCCCCAGCACAGGAAGGACATTGACCTGTTGGAGCAAGTCCAGAGGAGGGCTAACAAGCTGATGAGAGAGATGGAGCACCTCTCCTATGAGGAAAGGCTGGGAGAATTGTGTTTGTTTAGCCTGGAAAAAAGAAGGCTTCAGGGTGATCAAATTTTGGCTGTCCAGTACCTGAAGAAAGCCTGCAGGAAAGATGGAGAAGGACTCCTTACAAGAGCATGTAGTGGCAGGACAAGGGGAAATGGGTTCAAACTGAAAGAGAGTAAGTTTAGATTAGATAATAGGAAAAAATTCTTTACTGTGAGAGTGATGACACATTGGAAGAGGTTGCCCAGAAAAGGTATAGATGCCCCTTTCTTGGAAGTGTTCAAAGCCAGGCTAGATGGAGCTCTGAGCAACCTGGTCTAGTGGAAGGTGTCCCTGTGCAAGGCAGGGGGGTTGGAACTAGATGACCTTTAAGGTCCCTTCCAATACAGACCATTCTATGATTCTACAATTTGGAAAGAAGTGCCTCATATGTGAAACCTTAGATCCATCTCTGAAATGATTAACGTGATGTGAGCTACTGTCAATTACAGGGGGCTCCAGTAGAGAACCCATAGTTCTCCACTGCATGTTGCAAGTCATGCACAGCTGTCATCCTCCACTGTCATTATAGCTGAGAGGGTTTGTTGGTTGCACAAATCAGAAGTTTTTGCTTTGGCAGGATTTCAAACAAGTAGATGTTATTGTAATACCTTGGTTCTTCTTCAGTGCAAGCTTTGCGTGGGGAAATGCTCTCTGCAAGGCTTGTAAAATTCTTTCCAGGGTGTTTTCTAACAGTGGCTTTGAAATAGGTGGTAGTGCTCTCCCAGGTGAAGCCCCAACTCTCTGTGATGCTGGAACAATCTTCTGCATGGCCATGGCAAAATCCTTTGCTGTTACTTTAATTGATCTGGCATCTATCTTCAGTCTCTTGTCACTCTCATGTATCTGCGGATAGCGGCGGCGCAAAGCACAGAGCCCAGCTTCAACACACAGAGCTTTAATATCAGCACCACAGAATCCTGATAAACAAAACAAGAACCAAATGTTATGTCAACAAATATATGTGTTATATAGGTTAAAAACTGCCTGGATGGCCAGGCTAAGAGTTTTGGGGAATGATGCTACATCCAGGTGGCAGAGGGTTTACTAGTGGTGTTCCCCAAGGCTCAGAACTGAGTCCAGTCCTTTTTAATATCTTTATCGATGATCTGGATGAGAGGATTGAGTACACCCTCAGTAAGATCGTGGACAGCACTATGTTGGGTGGGAGTGTTGATCTGCTGGAGAGCAGGAAGGCTCTGCACAGGGATCTGGACAGGCTGGATCAATGGGCCAAGGCCAACAATATGAGGTTCAACAATGCCAAGTGCAGGCTCCTGCACTTCAGTCACAGCCTCATGCAGCACTACAGGCTGGGGGCAGAGTGGTTGAACGCTGCCCAGGGGAAAAGGACCCACACTGTTTTCAAACTCACCAACACATTTCTCAGCCAGGTCTGCAAGTAAGTTGTCTGATGGCTTCAAGGTCCAGTCTCGTGTGTGAATTTTGAAAATTTCTAATCTTGCCTAGAAACAAAATGGTTACATTTTAGTTTGCCTTAAGTTTTCTCTTAGAAAAAACAACCACAACACAAAACCTCCAAAACTCTTACACTAGTACAAGTACTTTTCTTGTCTGCTAAACTTCTAAGTATTTTAAATGTCAGTTATTAATACAGTCACTGCTTCTTCAAGAAGGAAATTTAATAATTCTTAAATTCTTACATCGAACTCTTGTGGAGGATGCAGTGAAATAAAAGGCATATGCATCTTCAATAAAAAGTGAGTTTTATAAATGTGAGACCTAAGGATCTTGAAGAACAAATTGTAGTAAAAGCCTCCATCTGCAAATGGGCATTTTGTGTCAAAAAAAATTATCTCGAATTTAGCAAAATTTCACAGTGACAGTTTCAGTAGTTCAAATTTGCTTTTCTGCCAGTTCATTCAAAGGAAACAGTCCTAGCACTCCATTTAAAATTGCTACCGTTGCTACCAAGAGGAACAAAAACTATGACTCAAACTACTGTCACTTATCCAGAAAATGTCGAACATCGCCTATTCTCATCTCTGATCCTAGCAAGTCTTTCAGTGAAGTATCTCCTGGTACAGAGATTAATTATGGCACACTTCTAGAATTCTTCCACAGCAGGGAATTGTGTATTAGATCTGTTTCATGGCACCTCATCTCTTGTTCCTGAGAGCAGATAAAAACTGGATACAAATGTTTGTGCTAAATGCACTGTTTCATGCACTTTTACTAGCCTTCAATCCAATAAGCCTTTTATCTTTACTCCAAAAAGTGCTAAGAAATATCAGTGATAGCCAGAGAAAAAACACAAAAGCAAGGTTACAGTTTTTCACACCATCTCTCTCCCAGCCATCCCCACTCCAATATTTTTGGTTGCTATAAAACAAATTTCTTCATTGCTTAGCTATTGCCACTGAACTCAAAGTGCTGCACCTGTGCAGTATACTTCCTATCTTTGTCCAAGAGAGAAGCAACTACTTGTTGACATCATCTTATTCCTATATATATTCAGTACCAGACTTGCCCTCCACAGTAAAATGCAGTGTCTCCGGATATCCCTCTTGTGTCCAAACTGTACACTACAGATGGAGACTTGCACTGCTCCACGACGCTGCCTTGTTACAGGAGTTTGTTATAAAGATGGACTTTGCCACATAAGGTTGATTTGAAATTCTGACCTCTTTGTTTGGCAAGTTGAAGCGGAATTCTCGTTCAAAGCGTCCAGGTCTTCGTAAAGCAGGATCTATAGAATCCAGTCTGTTGGTGGCTCCTATTACCACAACCTCTCCTCTGCTGGCTAAGCCATCCATAAGTGTCAGAAGTGTGCCCACAACAGAGCTAACAGAAAAATACTACTTTCATTCACCGGTTTAGTAAATTTTCTTCAGTCCCACATAACCTTCTCCACTGATCCTTCAAAAAGGACAAGTTTTTTATTGACAAGATACTGATCAGCAAAAGAATTATTTTAAGACATAGCAAAATACAGATAAGGTAACACAGACCTTGTGCTGATATCAAGCTTAGCAAATTGTTTCCAATTATTGTTTAAAAATCATCTGAAATTCATTAGCACTGAATTACTAGTTTTCAGGTTAAATGAAGGTGTCACATCAAGTTAAATAGGTTGAGTCTTCTTTTCACAAAGATCAAGCACCTTCTACGTAGATACAAAGCATGTCCTACCTGTGAACCTGGTCTTGTTTGCTGGACCGTACAGGAGCAAGAGCATCGATCTCATCAAAGAAAATGATTGAAGGTCGCATCTGGTAGGCCTACAGAGAAAGCACAGGAACACTGACATCAGGAAAACAGCACTACTTGAAAGAGAAAATGCATGAAAACATTATGGCTGGAAAGGCACTGGAAATAGATTTTTCAGACTAGTATCAGGGATCTCTACTAATTAACTTAATGAAAAACAGCAGCGTGTCAACCCACTGAGCCTGGGTGACAGGAAACAAATCATTCCAGTAGTTTTTACAGCTATTTGGCAACCATGAGAACAGAGACAGGACTCAAAGGTTCTGGAAGCGACCTTCCATTACCAATTTAAAAGAACATGTTTTCACCCTGCATCTGTTTCCCTCTCATCTAAAGCCACCATCTCTTGCTTTTTGAGATGTTTTTTGTGACTGTTTGAGTTGTGTGTATGGTGGAGGGCTTTTTGAGGGTGGTGGTGGTGGTGATTTTCTTGTTTGCTTTACTAATCTTTTCAATACATCTCAAGAGACTCCACTGAAAAAGGGAACACTGATAATCCCATTTCAGTGGAAGGAGATGATAAAACATGAAAAAGAGTGAGTTCTTCTCGACCACAAAAAATCAGCTACAACTCCAACAGAACACGTGGCATGTTTGAGCTTACCTGCTCAAATACTAAACGAAGCTGTTGTTCAGATTCTCCTACCCATTTACTCATGCAGTCGGCAGCACTTCTCATAAAAAAGGTTACTTTCCTGTCACCTCTGCTACATTCATTAGCAAGTGCACGAGCAACCAATGTCTTTCCAGTCCCTGGTGGGCCATAGAATAAACAGCCTCTACAATTTAAAAGAAAGAAATGTTTAAAAAAATTCACATAAGAAAACACATCATGGAAAAGTATTTGTTACAACCCCCATCCCTAAAACACACAACTCTGCTCTCCTAAGATAAACACTCCATTGATAAGATAGCAGTAACAGCTGAAGTGTGAGAAAAGTCAAAAGTGTTCCTACACAATTCTGCAAAGCAGGAAACAAAATGAATCAAGAGAATAATGCAGATGTACAAAATCTTGAGAAAAGATAGTAGCATCCCAGAAGGACATTTTCAAAACTTCTGACAAACCAACAGAGATGGTTACAGTACAGAGGAGCAAAACAAGAGCAAATTTTCAATGCAAACTTTCAGAATCTGAGACTGGGATAACTTAGGAATCATCAGTTCATTTTTCAATGATAAACTGCATATTCATTCTTGTTTTCACAAAAGTCAAGATTTGAGAGTAAAGCATTTCATTGTCCCTCAAAAAGCTTTAAGTTACTGGATTTAGTCTTCGTTTGCTGGTGATTAAGGAAGAGGAAGTAGTCTAAAAATGGGAAGGTATTCTGCATTTCTCTACTTCCATTAACTAGAAGAGCCAATGCACTGCTGCTTCAAAAAGAATTTCAACGAATAAAGAAGCAAAACATAGATTTTCTTTTCAGTGTTTGTAGTACTTTTAAAGTTACTGGAAGCAAAGAATTTAAAGTCCTATTTCAATATACCATGACTGAATTTTGCTGACCAAGGATATATAAAGTTAATTAATCTCTAATAATCTCATTTCGTAACACAGAACTCACTTAGCTGTGTAAGAAGGGGACAGATTCTTATTTTAGCCCAAGCACAAAAAACACTGCAAAGTTCTAGTTGCAAGTCCTATCAATTGTAAAACTGCTATCTGCAAATACTTGGGGAAAAAAAAAAAAAAGTTGGTGGAAGACAGAACTGGACTTCCACAAAACAAACTACAGTTAACTGGCAGTAGGTAATTCCTTCCTGCTCACAAACTAATCAAGTCCACTTGCACGCAGGACTCTAAAGAAAAAATCTCCAACTCCACCTTTTAAGGGCAAGACACTTTTAAAGGATAGCATTGCCACACAGTAAGTCTCTGAACTTACATATATGCTGTTTTCTATCCATTTTTAAAAAACTACTTTTTACTAGTGCTAAAAAGAACCATAAACACTGCTGAAAATTTTGAAGCATGGAAAATAAGTGAGTTAAGAACTTATAGTTTTAAATTGTGTCTCTTACCTTGGAGGTTTAAATTTCAGTATCTCAAAGACGTCAGGATAAAGCAATGGCAGAATGACCATCTCTTTTAAAGCTGAAATGTGGTCAGATAGTCCACCCACGCCATGAAATTGTGCCTAAAGATGATGTCAACAGAACACACGTGTTAAAGAAAGCTGCAACCTCAATAAAGTTCCATCAGAAATTAGATATCAGCACAAAGAAAATGTTAGTGGTAATTTTCAAATTGCTTGAGAGAAAACTGTAAGCCAAGGGAGCTGTAGATGCCCCATTACTGGAAGCTTTCATAAATACTGCAAATGTCTCACTGACATGATGAAGTAAGAATACTTACTGAAGCATCTATTTGCATTTGCTCCACACCAGCCAGACCTGCTCCAATTTTCATGTGATCCCTCTGAACTTCATTTGAGCTGCCTTTCCGAGTTGCTTCGGTTTCCATGTGATCATTTGGAACTCCCTTTATGTCATCTTTCCGAGAGCTGGCCGAAAGAGACCTAATTTGAATTAAGGAGAAAGAAAAAAGTGCTTTCTAATTTATGATGCAGTTAGACAACTTTTGATTTTCTAATGATAGAAAGTGAATCCAAAAGACCTTATAAATGAGCATAAGCTTCCTAAATAGTTAGATATTCATTCCAACTGTTTTACATTTAACGTCCATGACTAAATAAAGAACTTTAAACAGAGTTAATTATTACAACAACTCTTAGCACTTACAAATATGACTATTGCAACTTTAATTTAGAATTTCTTTAGGCATTTTTCTTGTTAAAGGATAGTTTCATAAAGAAACATGAACTCTCCTGAGTGATTGAAAAAAAAATCAATTGAAATTTCCATACAGGCCCTCCCTTCAAGTTGTCTTCAGTTTTAATAATTTGTACCCTTCAAGATTAAGTCTTAAATCTTAATTTGTACACTCTTCAAGTCTAAGATTTTCAGAGGGAGATTATGGCTTCCATTCCAGAAAAATGAATTTCAGTTACACAATCTCAGCCACAACCCTCATCATCACCTTATTAATGACCAAAAATACCTCATTTTCAAAAAAAATCTAATGGCTACTACAAAGGATGGCCTCCCCTGCAGTGTTTGTTTTCTTTATATCCTCAGACTACCACAGTAATAATCTGCAATTATATTAATCTCTAATTACCACCAGTCCAAAAAACCTTGAAAGCATTATTCAACAGCACTCTTAAGAAAGGAGAACTATCATAAACCATACACCAACCTCTTAGGTTTTTTGCCTGAATCTCTCTCTTTGACAGGTGAAGTATGGTTGGAAAAGCTTAGGTTACGTTTTCTTAGATCTGTTGAAAGCAAAGAATTTAGAATTTCTTACAAACAAGTTTGAGAGAAACCAGGATACTCAAAGAGGCAAAAAAATGGCACAGGTATTACCCATCTCTAAGTTCAGTGAAAGTTTCAAGGAGGGGGAGGTTGGATGGTTTAATCAGTGCACAATAGAAGTAAAAAGACACACACTTGATTTTTAAGGAAAATTGAAAACTATAAAAGTCAGATTATTAAGTGTCTTTAATTGCTATTCTTTCATGGGTAGATAGGTCATTTTTTTAACTGAACAGCAAGAATAAGGATGCCAAATGGCAAAAAAAAAAACCCAACAAAAACAATGTGCACAGGATATATGCATTCAGTAAGATTTTCTGGCAGAATGAAGTAAGAAATATGAAGAGAAGTTGTGTGCATGTATTTTCATTTTAAAAACCCCCCAAAACAACAACTCCCCACTTACATGCAAGAAATTAGCTCTCAAGAGAAACTGTATAATATATAGTATTGTATTACATACTGTATTGGGTCTGGCTGAGATGGAGTTAATTTTCCCCACAGCAGTGCCCACAGTGCTGTGCTGTGCTCTTCATCAGTAGCTGGAAAGGTGTTGATAACATACCAGTGTTTTGGCTACTGCTGAGCAGCACTGGCACAGCATCAGCGCTGTCTCCCCAACATTCCACTCCCAAGCAGTAGGATGGCAAGATCCTGGGAGGGGACATGGCTGGTACAGCTGACCCAAATTAACCAAAGGGATTTTCCGTACCATATGACATCAGCTTAGCTATAAAACTTAAGAAAAGGTGGGAGAAGGTGGGGCATTTGTTATTTAAAATATTTCCCTACTGGAGCAATAGGTACACATGCTGAAGCCCTGCTTCCTGGGAAGTGGCCAGACATTGCTTGCTGATGGGAAGTAGAAAATAAAATCTTTTTTCTCTCTGCCTGTGCACAATGTTTTGCTTTTGCTTTGGTGAACTGCCTTATCAACCTACGAGTTGTCTTCCATTTTATTTTCTCTCCCCTGTCCAGCTGAGAAGCAGGAGTGATAGAGCAGCTTGGTGAGCACAGGTGTCCAGCCAAGGTCAGCCCAGCACACCTACTTTCCAATGGAGATTCATAGCGCTCAACAGCTTTCCTCTGCCGGAAGGAGCGACGCAGACCATCGTCTTCTTTTGCTTCATTTCTTTCTGGTGAAACCACTGCATATTAACACAATGTTAAGTAGTGTAAATACTGTTGAAAATGTGATGTATTCAAAACACACTACATGACGGATTCCCACCTGTCCACAACCTTTTATCTTGTAAGCATTTTGGAAAAACATGGATTTCCTTTTTTTCTGAATACCTGTTCTGAGCTCACTACAGTGCAGCCCTAGAACTTATGGCTTGTAATGGCAATAGCAACACAAATTCTTTAATAGATGAAAAACAAGTAGTTCAGCCCATCTCAATTGTTTAAGACAAGGCTTTTGGCTAGAGAATAGTCAAGGAAATTTAAAGCAGAAATAGCCTATGATGTTACCTGGATCATCAGCTTTTTCATTGTTAGTTCTTCCCATATTGAGGCTTTCCTAATTAAGAGAAACAAGAAAGATCAGTCAGAAATATGCAAAAAACCTGTGGACATATTTGGTGCTTACATAGTAACATTATCAAGGCATTCGATATACACAAAAGATTAAATTAGGCACAGGAGGAGAGAATGGGAGCATCTCTCTGGTACTCAGGATTAATAACAAGTATTTCTGCTCTAAAATAGAGTTTAGTACATGTGATAGTTAAACCCTTCACCATATACAAAAACGAGTGCATCAATTAATCCCAGGTAAATAATCTAAGAGTGTAGCAGAACCTAGGACAAAGTAATTCCTAGCACACAAAAAAAAATCATCCTGGCATTTGGGAGATGACAAAGTACTATGGAAAATTCTGGTTTCATTAAAAAACAAACAAACAAAAAACCCTCAAAGAAAACAAAGGAATTCGGATCTAAACAAAAAAATAAGACCTATCAAAGCTGGCTATGAAGATGTTCAAAAAACAAAGCACCTGTCATTCAAAAGGACAGCAGACTAACTCAACAGAGGAAAACTGAGGGAATATGGCTGCTGTCTATCATTTTAACATGAGTTCCTCTCACAACAGAGGACTACTTGAGTTCACAGGCAAGGCTGGCAAAAGAACAAATACAGATAAAGCAGGCATCAGTTTTTAGTAAGATTTGAAGTGAAAACTTAAGCCCTGAAACAGCTGTTCATAAGCAGAGTCCATTCAAAATTCATAAGGCAATTCAGAAAGCATAGTTTACAGAATATATTGCAGCATTTCACTGCTATTTTTGAGTTTCTTCTGAAGAAGGTATTTCCTCCACCCTTAGAGTGTAACTGTGACATGACTGTAAGATGTTAAACTATAATTGGAGAACAAAAATAAATAGTTTTCTAGACTAAACTATGCTTTGGAAGAAGTTTGTTAAGCTAAATTAAAAATACAACTAAATAATTCCTCTACGTGAAATACCCCACAAATCTACTCCCCCTCACCCACTTTTTTTCCAAGGCTGCTTCTGAAGTACTAAGATACAAAGCTGACATGTAAGAGCAAAGACAGGCAGGGGCAAAAAAACGTCACTGAAACCAGCACACAAGTATGACATTTCAATATAGTGTGCACAAAGTGAGTCATTGACCTCCAGCCAAATCTTTCAACATTACTTAAAAGTTAGGTCAAATGTTCACTTTTTTACAGAGAGATTTAAGAACAAGTGGTTAAGCATTTGCAATGTACACTATTTTCAGATTTATTTTCCCCTCTTGCTGAACACAATTAAAAAAAAAATCTCATTTAGCAATAAAAAATGAATTCTGAAGATCATCTTAAGACAACAGAAAGAAATTATGGAAGTTTGTCATCGCACTTAGGTTCCTCTGCATGATAGCATTAAGTCATTTTTAGTTCACAGCCTTCCTCAGACAACAGAATCACAGATTCCTTCTGTGTTGGAAGGAAGGCACAACTCCAACTCTTAAGGTTGCTTATTCTTCTTGTAACTGGAATTAAGGTCTTATGTTGATTTTCTATGACTATATATGCTAGAAAAGAAATCTCATTGCTGTTACATTTCACAAACCTTTCAGAAAACAATGTCAGTGTGGGCTTCACAAAGAGAATTAAGTTACAGACACAGAGACAGAAACACTAGGACTGCTTCATTTTGTATCCAACTTTCTGCTGTATCTTAACTCGACCTGGCATTAGAAAATTATTTGTAAGCATGAAAGAAAAGTTAATTAAACACGAAGGTTCTTCTTATGCCAAGAAAATTGATTTAGAGGACAAGTTCAACCTACTGAAAGTCACAACATAAAGTGGTTGTTTTGGTGCACAAGAACCAGCCCACACATAACAGAGGCTCAGGTGTGAAGATCTCTCTGGAACTGGCAACCCTAAAATGAGGACACCAGCAGCCAATTTAAACACTGGCTGTGCTCACATGCTTTACACATGAAGCACCTGCCAAATGCACCTTTCCAGACATACTCTGACCTGGAAGTCTTAAACAGACACAAGCACTTGTTCCCAAAAAAGCTCAGGTTCAAGAGCTTGGCTGCAAAGTACAAAGGCCCACACTTTATATAAATTAGCACATTTACAATAATGACAGGACATACCCATGCAGGCAGAGTAACAGAGATGGACCCTATGTGCCAACTGCAGCGGAATGTTTACAGAAAGGCTGTGAGGTTGCTTAGCAACAGCCCCTCTCCAAAGTTCCAGGCTTGACTACGCCCAGTTCTGGTGGGACTCTACCATAGAAAGTCCCCCTTGCAGCCCGGAACTTCACCATCACAGAATCATGGAATGGTTTGGGTTGGTGGGAACCTTTAAAGATCATTTGATTTCAAACCCTCTGCCATGTGCAGGGACCCCTGTCACTAGACCAAGCGGCCCATCCAACCTGGCCTACAACGGGGCTTCCACAACTTCTCTGGGCAATCTGTTCCAGCGCCTCACCACCCTCACACTAAAGACCTATTTTATATGTAGCAGCACTTAGGGAAGTCTCAGCCCAAACATATTTAGCTCTTGCTGCCAGGAAAAATACCTTCTTCTGCTGTCAAAAGAAGGGGGAAATCTCTAGCCAATACTATTCACAAAGGCTTGCTAATAGGGCTCATTTTAGTAGCTTTGCAAGATAATGAAAAACTGGAGTCACTTTGAAATTTGCCAAACAAAAGAGATTGATTTGTAGTAGTGTAACTACTTTGTCAAGTCTGCAGCTTCGGTGGGCCTCAAAATCACATTTTCTTCAGTTTTTATCCCAACCTATACTACAGAAAGTATAATGTGAAACTGGTTTGATAGGATTATTTTCCATAAACACAAATGAACTGGTATTAATTCTGCTACCCACTTTTAATTCATTATTAATTCAGTTTTGTTTTATGTTTTGTTTTTTCCAAGGAATTATGTAACACTGACAAGACTATAATTTCCTGGCTCATTTCTTTTGTTCTATTTAAATATTGGCATGTTACCTTTCTTTTGCACTCCTGAAATTTCCCCTGTATCGCAAGAGTTATTGAAAATCAACATTAACAGTCAAACTCTTCAACAGTACCTTTAAATCTGTAGGATACAGCTTACCCAAAACTGCTAATTTAAAAACAGAAAGCAAAAATAGAAACAGCTTCAAAGTTCCTGAAGCAGATATAGGTCTTACCCCTCCAAATCAAGCCAGTAAGAACTGGGAATGCCCAGGATCCCCCATCACTTGAAATAAGTTATAGAAGACAATGACAAGAACTTCTATGATACAGAAGAGAAGGTCATAAGTGAATACTCTTTTACCTGCTAGTTGTTAAAACACACTTGTTTCTGTTTTGGCATACGTGGAAACTGAGATGTGGGGAACCTTAGCAATACCCACAGTGCATGTATCAAACATAAGAGTAGAAGCCCGGAAGTCTGAACCACTTTTGGCATAACAGCTACAGGCAGCTCCTCATACATCCTCCCCTATGTAACCCAGAGGTTCCAACCAAGTATCACCACATCAGAGCACAAAAAACCACACACAGCTGTTCATTTTTAGCCATCTTTTTATTGGAATCACAGTTAACATCAACCATGAAAAGGGAAGTAAAACAAATAATTGCTGAGGCTTTTCTTTTATTTCTTCTGTTCAGTTCCTGGGGTTTGCCTCACAGTGATTTTTTTTTTTTTGTAAAGCAGTCAGCACACATGGAATAGCATGATGTGCAACTACAAGCAATTTTTAAAATAAGACTGATAATAATTTTGTATTTTACGTTGTCTTTTTAAGGAGAAAAAGGTAAAGCAGACATACATACAAATATTGTGTTAGAAACCTAGAAAAACAGATAGGGAGGTTGTGTGTCAAAAAGGGCCAGTCAGTACAGTATTGATAAAAAATTATTCACACTCTATCTTTACTTGTTGTAAGGTTGAAGTTCTGAAATATGCAAGTATGCATAAGCATAAAAGAATTATGAAGTCAAAGACAAAAAAATTAAAAACTTAAATAAATGTCTGATATAGTATAGTAATAAAACAGTCACACTTCCATATAGCATTTTTTGAGATATATTCAAGTAGGAAAGCAGCTGAGACCAACTGAAACAAGCTATAATGTTAAAATATTGAATTGCTCTTGGCCAGAGTAGCTTATACAAGTTATAAATTTGAATTCTATTCCTTTACGCTTACTGCTTGGAGATGTGGAATGATCCAGTGACAGTAAGAAATCTTTATAAATTTATTATTGTATTTGCTTCTTTGTGATTTAGCATTCTAAAACACTCAGGCAAAAGAAAGGCCGCATTAAGAGAACATCAGTGACTCATATTCAGGGGATAGGCAATACCGTATCTGGGATTGCTTTTATAATGCTAATTCAGCCCAGCTGTGCGAGTCCCTTTTCAACGGGGGTCATTTAATGAGAGCCTTCTTTTTCAGAAAACCCTGTCTCTCTTGGATCTGGGAATAAGTCAACATTTGTTGAAGATGCTGCTAAATATGAGGCAGCCAATCCCTCATTTGCTGTAGAAGACAAATTTGATGTAGTGAATGATGTAGCACTTGCAGAACAGTTGCTGGATTTAGGAATTTGAGTATTGTCCAGAACACACACTGCTCTTTTTCTATAAAATTCCACGGCCATACTGGAATCATCTACATCATAATTTTTCAAAATTATAATTAATTCTGATTTCCTCATTTTCTATACCAAATTTTAAATCCTCCCTATTTGATCTCTGGAATTTTAAAATCTCATAGTTGTAATTTAACATTTAGTAGACTGTAGATCTTAAAGGAACTACAGCTACCCAGAGTTAGTCAGAAGTTGAGATAAGGATACCAGCTATTAATCTAAACCAAAGTGACTGTGATAATTTGTCCTTCTTTCCTTTTTGTAGTATTCTTGGAACTTAATTCCAGGGGACTATAGGCAGTCTGAACTTACTAATTACTATGAAAAATCAGCTCCAAGGTACCCCATCTTAGGCATCCAAAGTTAGTGAGCAATTTTGGCCATACTTCATTTCCACCTAAAAGCTGGAATGAATGGAAATGGAAATCTGTATATAGTGTCTGAATAGCCATACCAGATGAATGTTCAGCAATTCCCCAGCTCTTTGCCCTGCCTCCTAAGATAAAGAAACATCCATACTTGGACTTGAATCTCCATCAATGGTTCTCCACCCAGGTATTTGATGTGAACTGAAGGATCTCAGGGAACATCACAAAATGGATTTGTTGTGCAACCTACACATCAGCTTAACTTACTTTCAGCAAGCAAAGATGATACCACTGACACAGCTCATGAGAATCAAGAGAAATTAGTGGTTGTTTGTGAAGTCAAATTTTGGAAGTTTGCTTAGGTGCTGTCATGAGGAACACCATAGAAAAGTCTGTAAGAAATCAACAATATCTAACAAGAGCAGCATTTGAGCAGATAGTGATAAACAAAATGCAAAATCACATGTTGAAATGGGATGAAAATTATAGTGAATTATTTGGCACCATCCATTCTATCCAATAAATGAGGTAAGGGTATATAGAAAGAACAATTTATGATCTGATAATGCAAGGCCATTGAAAGGTACCTTTGCAGAGGGGCTTAAACTTACATGGACATTTTTAATTCTGACCTATTATAAATAATCTCAACTTGTACGTGCCAGTTTATGTGCCATTTCCTAGATTTTTGTTAAAATAAAATCTACTTTACGTTCCAGAAAGATATATAAATGAAATTTATTTCATATTACATTTCACTGGGACTTTTGAGCTCCCTGATTTGGTGAAACTGCTAAACCTCTATATTTGAAGTTTGTATCATTAACAAATACATGCTCCAATTACCCAAACATACCCTGACATGTAGGTACCCAACTCATTATGGGATTAAATAGATAGCTGACACACTGACAAGAAATTACATGGAAATAACACACTCAATTGAGCAATTTCCCCCGATGCTTGCTTTTCCTAATCATCTGGTCTACAACACAGTATTATTGTTACATACACTTTTTTTCCTTATGACTTCCACTTTCCTGTTACATATTAAAATATAGGTTTAAATAAATTACTTGATGAAGCTCAGTTGAAAATCTGTGGCACTGCCATGCCTGCATTTACAAATCACTGATGGATGCTTTGGTCACAGTAAAATCCTTTCTTCCTTTTACAATTCAGTTCTTAAAATACTACTCCTCTACAATGTCGATGAGAGTCTTGTGATTTTTTAAATTTAAATAGCATGAGAAATTTTTTTCCAATAGCACTGTGAAGTGAAATTAAACATTGATTCCTTTCTTGCTTTCAGCTGGATCCAGTCACCAGCTCAGCTGTATACACTGCACTCCTCCCTTTATGAAATTTCTTCATACAGCATTTTAAAAGGTATAAATTTTTCTTCAAATTTTTATTCTGTGTGGATTATCACCTTGAGAAAAGCCACTTGCTTCATGTATTTGTTTTCATCTGCGGGCTCATGCCAGTGCAAAGTCAAATCCTCTTAAACCTTCGGTTGATTCCTGGATTTACTGATAGGCACCCTAGACTTTGGGTAGCTATGGATAATTCTTCATCTATCATTCTGATCTCTAAAATTTTTATATATCAGTAAATCAAATATTGTAGCAAGATTTTTTTCATTCTACTGTGTTATAATACAATGCCCTGTAAGACAGTTTCACCAATACATCTATCAAAACAGAGCTCACAGTGTAAGAGCCGTGTTAGGCTGGGGCCATCTACTGGTTGTGTTGCTGAACTTTCATTGACAGATATGGAAAATCACTTTATATTTGTAATTCCATTGTAATTATTTAAAAAACCAGCATATCTTAACAGATTAATCACCTACATACATGATGTTTCTTATGTACAGGTTATTTGTTTTTAAGATTAAATATTCCATGAACTTAATATGGCCCAATTATCAGAAGGAAAAAAAAAAAATTATCTTGCTCTCATAAACAAAATAAAAATGGTTGTAAGGAGGCCTAAAAAAGCTCTTACTTCTCAAAAACACCAAAAAGAAAGTAAGGAATAAAGTAATATTAATGCTAAGTTGTAAACAATTTAGTAAAGGAATCTATATATCTTTAGTTTTTATTCCTGTAATGAAAAGGATACATAATTCTTATTGCCTTACTTGATGCTTTGTAAGATTTCACCTTGAATTTGTATGTGTTGTTCTAAAATAGCTGAGCTGTGCCATGTACAGTTTTCTTGGGATTTAAAAGGATCTCAGTTAACTTTATGATATTCTTCAAAGGCTTTTATTAAAAGCAAATTCATGCCAAAAAAGTAGCAGATGAAAAGAAATATAAAGCTTTTAAAACCAGAAGTTCTAATCAATGAGCTACTGCAAATTAAGAATAATCCAGACAATTTAGTTCAAAGTCCAAAAGTGTATTTATATAATGATGCTATTAAGTATGTATTCACTTATTGTATTATAATGTTGATAATTCTTTGTGCTGTGATTAAGTCTTATTTCTATTATTGCAAGACTATACACAACTTTTAACTGTGTTTTCAGGAGCAAGAGAGTGCATTTTACAGATTTTGCAAATTTAAGAAAGATCCTTTGCACCTATTAAATTAGTATACATATACATTCATGTATTTATACAAACAGACACAAAAACATATACATATTAACTTATGCTAATGCCATAGTTTAGTTGATGAGGAGGTGTTAGGTCATAGGTTGGACATGATGACCTCAAAGGTCTTTTCCAATCTAGTTCATTCTGTGATTCTGTGATTCTGTGCCTATACATACATATTTGTGCATGTTTGCAATATATGTGTATACATCTATATATGTATATGCATGTGTGGCAGGACATCTACCCCCCCCACTTCTCTCTCTACAAGATAGCTGGTGCATAAAGAGATAACCCAGAGGCTGAAAGGCCCAGCAGGGGGTCATCCCTGGCACCAAAAGGGCTCAGACATCAGCTAAGAATCCACACCTTAGTCTGGAAAGCCGATGTGGGGAAAAGATAAAGGAAATGTTTCTGACTGAGAGACACTGTTTTACAGACTATAAAAGATACATGAACTGTCACAGAGGCAGAAGCCTCTACACACACACCCTGAAAGTGTGAGAGACTTCTCCCCAGAATCTGGACGCAGGTTTAGTGGTTACTTCTTCAAAGATTGAGTGAAAGGACGTGTGCCTTATCAGCAATTGGATGGTAAGATACATTGATTCCTAGTTATATCATTTCTTCGCTAGCTGTAATTGGGACGGTACCTTATCGTGCACTGTATGTTAACTTGCTAGTAGTTCTTTTTCAATTTTGTCCTTATTCCTGTGTAGTACATAGTCTGTGCTAAGTCTTATGTCTGTTAGTTTTCTGTCTAGTAAATAAATAATTCATTCTATAATAGACCGAATCAGCCATTATTAAAGAACTTGCGAACGAGAGTGGGTTTTGGGGTGCTGGCCGCCTCAGTAAAGTTACTGCCTGCTGCCAGAGGCCTGGGCAAAAGGCAAGGACTTATCTAAACTCCCACATCCATTCGTAACAGCATGCATGCACACCTATATATCACACCAACATCTAAGTTGTACTGTTTATAGTCTCAGTTAAACAAAATCCTCTGTTGGCTCTTAGTTGTACTCGGATTAAACATCTGCCATTATTCACATTTGCCCTCAGCAGTTCCATCAGCAGGACAGACTTCTAACAGGAGCTGTAAGTGGCAAGTAATTTTATCAAAAAACGCAAAATGCAATTTAAAATGTATAAAAGGCAGATAAACAATAAGACTTCCCAGCATAAACAGGAAAGCGTAAACATATTGCAGGTTTGGAGACCAGACTATGGGAGTTAGAACTAGGAAGAAAGACATTGCCACCATCACAAATGGAACCGGTAAAAACACCTGTAAGAGAAAGAATAAAAGTGGTTTAGGAAATAAATGAACCAACTGTGACCTTATGCCTCATTCATAAGAGTAACAACGTGTTCTTTGCCCCAGTATAATACCATTTTTCATGCTGCTATAAATTCACTCAGGACAAGAGTCATCTAACTCAAATTGCCTATAAGAGAGGCATCTTTTTTAAAATACTTTTTTAGGCTCCTTCTATTGTCAAGGGGGAGAGACAGGCAGTACTGGAAATCCATTTGTTCACGTATGATATGGTGGATTCTTATAGGACACTCAGGGCTGCGTGCCTAGAAGCCTTCACAATAAGCATACACTTCTAACCCAGTTTTCTGACTGCTAGAGTAAGGGGAAATTCAACCTATCCTTAATGCCTGTGATTGTGTCAGGAAAAATGGGAGCAGATCAAAGTTTAATTAAATGGGAATGGCAATGGGTCCTATACTGTTCTTGTTACTGCTCCACACTGGTATGGTTCCACACTGTTTGCACATTTCCCCCATTCTGCATAGAACCATGTCCTGTTTTCAACTGCAAGTTCTCTGGTGCAGAGACCATCTGTTTGTTTCTCTTCTTTTTATAGTGAAACAGAATTTTCAAATAAGGCTCCAAGCATTGAGATTATTATTTGTATTTTTGTGACTATCCACTTTTGATTTGCACTTCTTCTGTAACTTTTGCATGCTACCTGTGACTCAAAAAAAAATCTATAAAAATATTTTGTAACTTAGACCCATTTACTCTGTATGGTCGATGTAGATGAGGTTCACGGTATCGAAGTACAATCAGGCTTGCACAAGTCAGTCCAATCATAAGCCAGGCAGAAAACCCAAAGTAATTTGTTAATGTAATAAGGTCAGAGGGGATGATAAAAATGGATGAAATGGTGGTTGAAAAAATCATGGCTGGTGCTGGAGTACAGGAGTGGACATTAAGCATCGATATTAAAACAGGTAAATGTCCTGACTGACTTCCAGCATAGCTTAATCGACCGAGTGCGAACATGCTGCTGTTGAGGGCACCAAATATTGAGACAGCAACAGAGAGAGGAATGATCCAGGCAACAGAGGGGATCACTCGATCAGCCCAAGTGACTGCCACAGCAACTGCAAGAAAGCAAAGAATTAGTGTAGTACAAGTACCATGTTCTGAATAACTGACAGATTCAACAGGAACAAAACTTAAAATACAAGAAGCACCTATTATTTACCAGCAATGCCTGCTTTTTCGTTGCAGTAGTCAAACACAAATCCAGTCCTAAGGGTATTTCATTCAGGAGCTAAACACTTTCTGGGAGGATGACAGCAAGGAGTGCTGCCTGCCAGAGCAAGTCAGGGAAATCTGCTGGGGCCAATACCACAGTCATGGACTTCCCAGCAGGAGTGAGCTGCATCTCACATCCCGCATCACAAACACACACATGGGCAAGGAAAGAAAATTAACTCCTTGGTCTCTGGCGTGACCACGGTGGTGACATGATCTGCTGTTACAGGAAACTGCCAACAGGAGCACATCTACGTTCAGAGGTGGGTTAACAAATATGCTGTTAATGAGATTTTGCTTTGGGTAGAACTGGGAAATGCGGAAGATTGTTTCTGAGCAAGAGATATTCAATATTGCCTGGAAATTAGCTACAGCTGATATTCTAATGAGGACAATATTTAGTGGGTCTATAACCAAATGCCATGAGGAACATATGTCTTGCAGTGTCCTGTGCAGTACAGAAGTTATTAGAGATGGGGAAAACAGTGCCCCCCCACCCCCCAAAAAAAAACCCCCAAAAGTAGTGAAGGAACAAGAACAAGCAATGTTTGAAAAAGTGCTATAATTTTAAGTCTATCTTCTCAGCTGGATAAACACAGTTCCTCTGGTATGCATGGAGCTGGTCATGCCAGCTGGCAGCTGCTCTTCATGGATACTCTGGTATTTGCTATCTCCTTCATTGCAGCATGCAAATGATCCATCTCTCCCAGCAGATAGCCTGATACTGGCTGAGTGATAATATAAGGTTACCAAGTGACAGCTACACTGTTCCCATTTATATTAGTGAGCTTTTTTCATAGGAAAAAAACTGATCCATCCAAATGAGGTATGGTTTTTGCCACACCTATAGGCAAGGTCTGACAGCTCAGTCTCATTACAGTGGGATTTAAAATGTGCTGCCTGGACAATCAAGGAGAAATACAGTTCCCCTTGGAGCTTTTCATGGGCAGCTCATTGGTACAGGATCTGAGACAAGCTTTACATACACTGGACTTTTGTATAGGCTCTTCTAAGAAATCACAATATTCATCATCAATAATACACACCCAAAATGACTACATTTTTGTGTCCCTAGTCTTTTCTATACTCCTGAATATGTTAGACTTGTCCACCCCCTAACGAGTAATGGCTTTAGCCTGAGCCTCCATGACGTAGGGGAAGAACGAGGAGTGAGGATTATAAAGGTCATCTCTGTACTTGGGACCCGACTTTCACTTTATTTTCCAGGTTTTAATACACTTCTGACTTCTTTTTAGACAGTGTAGGGAAAAGCCAACAATTTCAACAATCTGCCTGCATTCAGTCCAACTTGTGTCATAGAGTAAAATTAAAGAAGAATTCTCTGTAAAAAGAAAATGAACCCAGATTTCTGGACTGTGAAGTTAGGTGAGCAGAAGCAACCCAGGACACTGACATCAGATGGATATGCTAATGGACCACTCCTTTTTAATTAAAAAAATATTAAATACATACCTGAGGAGACAATTTCCTTAGGTGTGAGGACAGTCAGATATGAGACGTTCACCAGTAAATAAAAAACAATTACTGCAGGAACAGCAGTCATCACAGTTAAGGGGATATTTCTGCTGGGCCTTTTCATCTCCTCTGAAAAATACAATTTAAAACAACAAATGAAGCAAGCAATGTAGCTTCTGCAAGGGTTTTTCAGTGGTGAAGCTGTGCAGAGTTTGGTAAGACTGATACCAAAGCCCTGTCTCAATCCCTCATCATGGCTGCTAAATTCTCTGCTTGTGAAGCCCTACAATGGTTCTCAAATAGGTTAATATCAAAGATTCTTAAACGATTTCTTTTTATTTATCTATTTGTTAACTGTTTGGAAGGAGGGCTGGATGAAGAGCTGATTGATTAAAAAAGATGACAAAAGGAGTGATAATTTCCCTTTGATTTGATTAAGCACCCATTTGAGTTACATTAGAAAACTGATTTGGTAGGAAATTTTCAAGTAGCCTTACTTGAAAATCAGTAGCTTAAACATGAAACTCTAAAGTCACATTATTTATTCTTACATCACTTCACGAGCCCTGATCTGAAATTTACTGAGCAAATTTGCCTATTCCTACTCAAAACCTTTCTCTTTGCTCTTACATCAAGAAATACAGAAAAAGTAATAGAAAAGACTGAAGGTATAGACATAAGAGCAATAATGCAGTGGCTTTAAAAGAGGGCCATTCCCAGATGGATTCTGATGATTATCATCTTTTCCAGCACAAAGATGGTGGAGGAAAACTGTTTAGTGCTAAGCCTGATAGCTTAGAATTACTCTTACCAAACAAGAAAAAAACCCCAAATTTTGCAGGTGAACAACTCAGGCACTGTCACGCATTTCTGAGCATGTCATAGTCCCAGCGAAAGATGGAGCTGGTTTCCAGAAGCCTAATCTCAATCACTCTCATCTCAATAAAAAAGGTTCTTTTTCATCTCTTTCACTCCTTCCTCTTGTTCCCTCTCCACTTTCCTCAGAATTTACAGACAATTTCCTGAGTATTACCAGCAAATAACTGACAAGAGAGAAGAAGTGAAAAGTCAAACGTACAGCTTATTTAAACTCCTTTTAGGAGATGGAAATCCTCCTTCACGTTTGATTTCTGTCTTCTGCTCAGGACATCAGCCTTGAGCCATGATCCCTGTGCTGGCTGTAGTGCACAGAGACAGGACTGAAGGACCACAACAGTGGAATTCAGATACTGTCAGAGAATTTGGTATTTATTTAAAATGTAAGAAATATACTTAGTAATTTTGAGCTCAGAAGAGGATAATCACCAAAATTGCCAATTTAAATTTATCTTTCCATTCATTTTGTAGCTTGTTGCAGTCTTGCCATCCAGCTGGCACCTGATCCATCAGCTGAAGCTCACAGAAATGAAATTATTGTTGAAGAACAGGCTGTTGAAGAACAGTTCGGTTCAGAACTATTGCATAGGTTACATGTGTCTAAACAGCTGTGCTGCCTAGCGTATGGCATTTATTAGTACTGCTAACTGATCAGAAAATAAATCAGTATTTTACCGTAAGTCTTGTATTTTCTCAGGCTTACAAAGCCAAGAGCTTGCCTTTGAGGAATCCCTAAGGCTTCAAAACCATACTTTCCTGATTTATATCACTTTTTTTAAATTGCAGCCTATTTTTAAAGCTGGAGTACCTGGATTATAAAGATAACACTCAGTTTTTTAAACATTAACCAAATTTTCACACTGTCCTCACCACTGAACTTTGTTATGCATTTAACACATTCACTTTATTTAATATTTTACATGATTGAGGTCAATGGATACAAATGGTTAAAGATATAACAGCAATATCCATTTGCTTACAATGTAATTCCATGAATCTGATGATACTATGAAACACTAATAATTTAACTTGTGACATGAATCACTAACATTATGAACATCATCTCTGTAGCTTTCATGAAAAAATACTCATATATTATTGCCACATCATCAGATACAGAGTAGGGTACGTAAATAGATATCCAAAAACCTTTTGAATGTTAAAATTGAGTACAAGTTCTATGAAAAAATTTATATCACCTTCCTTAGATCTCTCCACCTTCTATTAGACTTCAAAAGTCTATTTTCCCAAGAAAATATGTCCCATAAAATTACTACAGTCTAACAAAATTCAAAATTAATTTGTCCCTGTACAAACCAGCTGCATAACCGCATATAAGGCACAGATATTTAAAATGAAATGATCTATGCACACATAGTTTGGCATGGATAACAATCCTTTCCTAAAAATACACTGACATGGACTTTGAGAAAGACAAAAGGCAAATTTTTAAGGTGTGAAAAATTCTGTTTATGCATATTTTAAATTAACTATTTTGATTCTTTTGAACTCCCCTGGAAATGTCAGCTTGATTCTGCACAAAAAGCAGTAATCTTCCCTAGAGAGGAACAATGCCTCTTCTACCAGCTGCAACAAACACAAGACTCATGTAAAATATGAAGGACCCTGTGGTCTTGAAGCAGAGACAATTTCTCCCAAAACAAGCTGAGGAACACAAGAATGAGAGCTGCAGAACTAAATCTAAAGAAGAGGAGCAGAATACCTGCCATATAATTGAGGGACCACCAGCCACCATACGCGTACAGTCCCTGGAAGAAGGCTTCGGCAACCTGTGAGGCGTTGGGTATCTCTGAGCCGAATATGTCCTCAAACCTGGCCAGACTCTCCTTTTGCCTGGTAACGAGGAGAACTATGCCACCAACAGCAATCACAGACAAGGCCATCATCTTCAGCAGAGTGAAAACTGTCTGCACCCACGCAGCCATTTTGACGCTGAGACCATTCAAAATCCCCAGAGACCAGAGAACAGCCAAGGCCAAGCATTTCTTCAGCACATCTGGTGCAGGGCAAATCCCATAGAAGGGCTGGGTGGCGTATTCAGCAAACAGCAAGGCTCGAGCAGCATTTGATGCTGGCTTGGTAAATGTTGATGTCCAGATAAACATGAAAGCGGGTAGGGATCCAAGGCCTCTTTTAATGTGGCTGTATTCTCCTCCGGAGAAGGGCAGAGCGGTTCCCAGCTCCGCATAGCAGAGGGCACCCATCAGAGAAACCAGTCCAGATGCAGTCCAGATCGTTAGTGCAATGCCAACATTGAGTAAGGAATGTTTTAACACCCCTGTGGGAGACACGAAGATCCCTGCTCCAACAATTGATCCTATAATAAAACTTACCCCATCAAAATAACCTATATTTCTTTTTAGTTGCATCTTGGCTTTTTCTTTTCTTTGCACATCTTTGGGGTCATTATTTTCTCCTTTTCCCATTTTTTTCTGTTTTTTTTCACGGCAGATTTCACGTTGCTGTTAGCAGTCTGTCATGGCCCTACTTTCTAGTGAAACGTTATGGGAAGCTTGGCTTAATCATTCAGAAAAGAGAGCATACTTTGGGTTTTGATGTCTCCTGTGTGAAGATGATTAACCAAATCCTTCAAGAAACACTGGCAAATCATATACATATTGGTTTAATATGTACTCAAAATTATTAAGGTCTGCAGGTATTTTTAAAGAAAACAGCAAAAAAAAATAATGAACAGCAAATGCTCATTTCTCAGATGATTTTCATCAACAGATTTCAATTTGTTTTATGTACATCTTCAGAAACAACCACAACAGGTGAGTAAAGGTGACTTCGACATCAACCCTAGGGAAAGAAGAAGGATATGGCAGCATGAGGAAAGAAATCAACCTTCCTTATATTATTGACAGTGACATGGACATTAGATGAACAGCCTGGCACTATTTTTCCACTGCCCATATATAAAATGGACAGTGAAAACCAATGATCACCAGTATGTTTTGCCAAAACCTCATCAGTCACTGGGTATACTGGATCTTGTTTATACTTCACTCATTAAACACTGCCCTAGAAAAAAAATTACCAGTTTTATTCCCAGTTTTTTCCTGAACATTCACTGTTAGAATAGTACTCAAGCACATCCCAAGATGATATTAATCTTCGGGCACTGCTGTGAGGGGAAGAAGCTGTATCATAATTTTCATTGTCTGTACGGGGGCTGTGGAACAGAAAGATGAAGGATGGAAGTTCCCAACAGTGTGGCATGTGTCTTTTAAGGCATGCCACTGATTTTTCTACATATTTATCAATCTGTGGTATATTTTGTGTTAGAAGCTTCTCTTCAATCAGATGTGGAGACGTAAACCCATGACTTTTGTACAAAAAAAATGCATTTATTCTTTTTAAAAGATGTACAGAAAAATGGGCAGAAAGAAGAAAACTAACTGAAAAGAAGCTCAGCATGGACCCTAAGGGTTGTGTAAGTGCCCAAACTCATAATTGCAAAGTTCTTACTTTTTGTCAGTCAAGTTGCAGAACCAGTTTTGTTCTGCAGGTCAAAGCTCAGCAGTGCAGTAAACAAAACTCTCGCTTTTACAGGGGCCAACTTGAAAGACACAGTGGTTCACACCAGTCCTGAACAGAAGGATTTTTCACTCAAATACAAAATAAATTCATCTGAGAAGTCAGTTTACATAATAAGCCATCACGTAAAAAACCTTTGGCTAAAATAGGCATGAGCACAGACTGTTCTTTTAACTGTTTCAATGACTTAGCTAAAGTGGGTCTTTTTCCTTCACCACACAGAAGCTTTGCAGCATGATCAGTGACAGAATCTACAGCTCCAGAGTAGCTTATAACCATAAGAAAATTCTTTCATCTTCTCAAAATCTCTGCAGTACTCACTAACTGCTTTCACCTTACAGACTATAAAAATTGTAGCTCTATAAGCACACCTCTACTTACTAAAACCCGCAGGCATTTTAAATTGCATTTATTCATTTCGTAAGGTATAGCATGTATTTAAGGATGCACCTACCATGCATAGATAATAATTCATAATTCAAATATTAATTCTCTAGTATTCATGATCGGGAAATTAAGCATGGCATACGTTTTAAATTGTTAAAATACGTAATTTCCTGTTTTATTTCAGTGTCTTTTCTGAGTCTCCTTCTCTGTGAATGCACACGTATTTTTTGATACCCAGCAATCTTCCAACTCTGTGTGTTCTGCCATGTACAGCGGATTTGGATCACTATTAAAACAAATCAATGTTGATTTGTTGATAAACGGCATCTTAAAGTTCTTGTGTAACTGACTTTTTCCACTGATCATCCTAAAGTACGATTTCTAGTACAACAAAGTCATTTACAGAATCTCCCAAGCAGCAGATTAATAAGGATTTTTTACTTCTAACAAAGCTGATCTCAGAAAACCTCACAGAGGTAATCCTTTGGTGGTTGGGCAGGGGAACAGGTTCCCCAGGGAGGCGGTCAGAGTCCCACGCCTGGCAGAGTTGTACATTGCTCTCAGGCACATGCTGTGACTCTTGGGGAGGGTCATCCATGATCCCTGTGTGGTCCTTCCAGTTCAGGATATTCTGTGATTCTGTGAAAGTCTTAATACCGTGTCAGCTCTAAAAATCACCCAAGCCCCACAACGCGCCCTCGAAAACAATTCAAAGCAGACCGATCTCTAAACCCGGCCCCTTCCTGGGTCGATGGCAGGAAGCGTCAGGAAACGGTAGGAAACGGCAGGAGGCGGCAGTGAGCCCAGCGGAGGCACAGAGCCCGTCCCCCCGCTGGCCCGCGCTGCGCGGGCTCCGGCAGCTCCGCCTCCCCGCGGCCGCTCCTGCCCGCGGCGGGAGCGGAGCGCGGCGGCGGGGCCGTGAGGCGACTGTGCCCCGGCCGTGAGGCGATTGTGCCCCGGCCGTGAGGCGGGGAGCGCTGCCGTGGAAGGCGAGGGAGGTTTGAAGCGAGATGCGGCCTGCACGGGGGCCCGGCGGGATGGCGGGGATCCCTGGAGAGCTCAGCCTCATGGATAAGGGCGTTAAGAAGTGAGTGCGGGCGGGCCGGGGCTGAGGGGAGGCCGCGGCGTGGGGCGGAGCTGCCCGGCTGACGGTGGGCGCCTCTCTCCGCAGCCTGCGGGATGTATCCCTGAGCTCGGACCTGCACACGCTCAACGCCCACTGTAACCTCATCGCTAGGATCCAGGGGCTCGACCACCTCCGGAATCTGCAGCACTTGGATCTGTCGTCAAACCAGATCCGCCGCATTGAGGGGCTCAGTTCCCTGGCCAACCTGCGCACCCTGAGCTTGTCCTGTAACCTGCTAACCAAAGTGGAGGGTCTGCAATGTTTATTTTTGTCCATTTAGCAAGTTACAGAGGTTTTCTAAGAGTCGTCTTAAAGTTTACTTCTGGAATGTTTGCATGTAACTAGGGTTATACCAAGTTGGTATGGGTTAGTATGCTAACCATTTTATAAAGTAAATTTTAAGATGCATATATATAGTCTTCATAAGCTTTATCATAGTAAAATGCCTTAATTTAGAAGGAAAACCTGATTTTTATATTATGATTATGGTTTAATGTCATAATTCATAGTTATGATCTTTAAAGGTTCACTTTTCAAGCTTTGAAGTTGATGAAAGCAGAGCATTCTCCTGAAAATCATACTCTTTCTGTTTTTTCCTTATTTTGTTTAGGACTGGAAAAACTCTTTAATTTAACTATGCTGAACTTGTCATATAATCACATACATGATCTCTCTGGTAAGTGATTTTGCCATGTGCTGTGCAATACAAAGCATTGGCCTCACTTTAATTTTGAAAAACTTGACCAAGTGTATTTTGAGAAGTTTCTAGCACTTCAAGTGCCAAGTCACTGAATAATTGTAATAAAGGTGGCAATTGCTGCTCCTGTCAGCATTCAAGTTTCTAACACCAAAGGTTGTTCTGCAGTGGAATTTACTCTTCTGTGTTTGGTGAGACCAAGCTTGTTCAGAAAGTAGTACAGTAAACATTTCAAACTTACTTCCAAAATAGTCATATCTTTTAGTTTTTTAGAACAAAAATGCAGCTGTACATATGATATAGAAGTTCTCTTCTATATTTGTGTTGAAATGGTCAGCTATTGCTTGTAAGATTTTATGCTACCAAATCAAGAGAACTTGGAAAATTAAAAGAACATTGGTAACAATTTTGTTAATGAGCTCAGTTATAAAATGAAACTTCAAGGAAAATGTTTATTTTTACATGCTTTTTAACAGTCAGAGATTAATCTGTTTCTTTAAATTTAGCTCACATAACTAGCTTAAGTGTTGTACTTTGTGGTAGAGTAGCATAGATAATTATAATATGCAGACAAGGATATGGAGCAAGTGTTGTTCTCTCATTTCCAGTTATATTATTTACTGAATATTTTTCAACAAGATGCCATTTGTTCTAAACCCCATAGTCTAGAACTGTAGCAGAAAACATTACGTTGTGGTTGTTTGGTTTTTTTTCTGAAATTTCCAGGATTTCAATCCCTTCATGGAACCAGGCATAAGATTAGCCACATTGACCTTCACAGCAACTGTGTAAGCAATATTAATCACTTACTTCAGTGCATAAAGGGACTGTGCTGTTTGACAAACCTCACACTGGAAAAAAATGGAAAAGCCAATCCAGTGTGTCACACAGCAGGTATGGATCTGATCTTATGTAAATACATGTGCTTGTTAGGTCTGGGATTTCCTTTAAGCTGTGAGCCATTTTCTGAAGCTTGCAAATTCATTCATAAACTGGCCAGCCTGCAGAAATCTAAATTCTGTCAAAATTCATTAATTTTCCATTAATTTTTTTCCCCATATTCTCAAAATTGTAACCTGTATGCTTTGATAAGGCTCAACATTTTCATATGTGAGTCCAGAGCAGGGCCACCAAGATGTTTACAGGGATGGAGCACCTCTCCTATGAGGAAAGGCTGAGAGAACTGGGATTGTTCAGCCTGGAGAAGAGAAGGCTTCAGGGTGACCTAATTGTGTCTTCACCGTACCTGGGAGGAGTCTACAGGAAGGAAGGAGAGAGGCTCTTTCCAAGGAAAGAGTCCTATCCTAGTGTCCTAGTGACAGGACAAGGAGGAATGGCTTCAAACTGGAGTAGGTTTAGATTAGATATTAGGAAAAAATTCTTTACTGTGAAGGGTGGTGAGGCACTGGAACAGGTTGCCCATACTGGTTGTCAATGCCCCATCCCTGGAAGTTCTTGAAGCCAGGTTGGATGGAGCTCTGAGCCACATGGCCTAATGGAGGGACAGGAGCATTAATATTACAAGCTGGATAGGTGGGGAATTCAAAGAATGTACGCAGAGATACTGAACTGTATAGACAGAGAGCAGGCACAGGAAGTAGATAGTCTGCTACTGATAGAGAACACAAAAGAAAGATCCGAAGCACTGTTAGCTTTTCCTTCTTTTCCCCCTGCTTTGGTTAGCAGTGATAGACTGTAGGATCCTCTGCAGCAATTAGCATTTTCATCCAAATAGGTGGCAGATGTTTCGCTAGGCAGCATGGAGACAAGTTGGAGAATGCATGTGGATTCATCACTTTCAGTTGCATTGTTTAGAGCTTCTGGTTTGGGGGGTAGGATTTTCAGGCCATTAAAACGTTACACTCTAAGTTCAAACAAGTTAAATTGTAGCATCCTATACTGGTGTAGATTTTTTTATTTTCTTTGTGTGTAAGAGAGGAAAATCTCTTACAGGAAGGTAGAAGTGGAGGGTTGATACTTTTGGGAGAGCTCAAAGATAATTTCATTATGAAGAGTAGGACAGTAGAAATTACAACAATACAAAATAGCAACCGTTTCATGAGCATACAGGTGTAATACATGTACAGATAGAAAGAAACATTGGAGGTAATTGAGGAAAGCCAAATAAGGTTCTAAATAATGTTGTCAAATACACCCATCATGTTTTACAAATACATTCAGGCACTACAGAAACAGTAACAGGACTATTGAAGTTATTTGATTAACTTAGAAAATGCCACTAGTTTTCTTCTGCAAGTATTTACATACCTCTTCATATCTATGTCTTTGGTGGCACTTTCAAAACCACAGTGTTCAGCAGCCCAAATTCTAATAATTTAAAAACATTAACTTCAGTGCTTTACAGTTTCATAATGCCTTGCTTCATTCACTAAGGATGAAGTTGTCTAAGCCCTTTCAGAACTTGCCTTTCTATTACATTCATCTACCCTTCCATTTGGTACAACTGTTTGGGTGCAGAAGGCTGATGTTGAAAGGTTGTCTGTGCAATTGCAGTGTGCTGATGGTGGTTGGGAAATCCTTGTGTACATCAGGACTGGGCAGGCAGCTTCCCGGTTGATTTAATTTGCAGTGTTGTCTGTTGAAAGCCTTGGGTGGGGAAAGGTGAGACAATTGTAGATAACTCACTACTTTTTTTTCTTATGTTAAAAATGCAATGAATCATTTAGGATGATGAGGTACCTAAAATATACTAGACATCTCCTTAGGAGCTTGATTTCAATTTAAATGTGGTCTTTTTCTCAAGGTTATAGAGAAACTGTTCTTCAGTCATTGCCCCAGCTAACAGCTCTAGATGGAAGAAATATTTCTGGTGAATCAGTGGACCTGGCAGAAGAAAACTGTTCAGATTTGCAGTGTTTAGAAGATATTATGGGCTCTTTGGTTTCATCTAGGTGCCCTTCATCCAGAGATCAGGTGCCGTAGTTTGTGTGTACTGGTTTTAAAATTGACACATTATATTTTTATATTGCATGCACCATATTAATGCTACAAGGGTTGTCTTTTCTTCTGATAGAACAATGTCCCCTTACTGCTGGCAACACCACACATCGACCAGGCACTGGCTCAGTTTCGGCAGCGTACAAGGGTACCAGTGCAAGGTGCCACCAGCTCCTCCACAGAGCTTGTCTCATCTTCTGAACCTGAGAAGACTGAGCTTGATAAAATACACAGTGAGATGAGGATTAAAAAAATAGAAGATCAGATTTTACAGATACTGCAAAAGGTGATTTTTTTTCTGTGATTGCACAGCAAGTTTTGTTTGTAAGATAAGGTGTGCCTTTCTGATAATGAAAAATTTGCTGAACCAGACTAGAGCATTTCTACTGCTATGTATGGGCTGACTGTGCTAATGTGTTCTTAATCATTTTGAGAAGCTGGGAATAAAATAAAAACAAGTCTTTAAAACTGAAGATTGTACTTCGAATCATGACAACTTTCATACAGAATAAAAACTATAGTGTATGGGACTAGCAGAACTATCTGATCATGTTATATTAGGAAATTCCTTTTCTGTTTTTTTTTTTTTTACCCTGAAGCCATCAATATAGTAACTGAACCAGAGTAAAACCAGAAATGCACCAGAGTACCTGGATTATACAATTGGTGAAAATTAATTTCACCAACAGGTCAACTTGGTCTGACATGTTTGTCAGGTAATATAGTTTGTTTTTTTAACATAGGTAGCATAAGTTTGGCAAGTTTGTTTGGTGGTGGTGTTTGCAAGGCTTTTTTGGCTTTAAGTGCTGTGTTTTGTTTTACATTTTTCACCAACTTTTTATGCCTAAGGATTTTACCAAACTTCGAGTATTTCAAAAGGAAACAACTATATGTTCTCAAGCATCCTGGGTTTACTTTAGCTTTAAAACAACAAAATATTTTAGCAGGGAGGGAAGGAATTGTAAAAGTAAAAAATTGGAAGCAATTATTTAGTTTTTATCAAAATTATTTTGTGTGAACTTTTTTAAAAATAGCACCTGAATAAGTGTTAGAAATTAGACAATCAGAAATTGTAAAATTTGTATCTAAAACTTTGATCTCTTCTTAGGTATCTGATAGTTCAAGACAGGAAGCTGCTCCAAGTGCTCTCAAAGCTAAGAGAGACACAGATCCAACTTCTGAGAGTGAAAATGAGAGTGGAAAAGAGAACAACAGAAAAGTCATGAAAGGAAGCAAGATCCCCACTTACCGTAAAACTACCTTATCCATGAAATGTCATGCAAGTCATCTAAAGAAGAAAGAAACTGAAAGGTATCCCAATGTTTACCATATAAAGCCAAACTGATTTAAACTGAATATTGTCATCATGAACGTAGTTTTAATTTGAAACATTTTGCTGAAAGTGGTAGGTTGAGTAAATCAGCTGAGTTAATAATGCCCTGAAAATGAGTAGCTACTGAGGCTTCATTCAGTCATGAAGGAAATTGAACTGAAGATTCCAAACCAAACATTTTCAAAATTCTAACAGCTTATATTACCATCTTTATTTTAAATTGTGGTGACAAGGGAATTCTCCACAGATGGAACTGAGTAATTAAAAAATAAAAAAAAAAAAGATTCATGGTGTCAGAACAGTGGTCAAGAACATATATCCTTGATGAAGCTGAAGATGCCATAGTGATTTGTTTGATTTATATAGTACCAGAAGTGATGAGTAGAAGACAATACAAATTGGAATATATTAGTTCAGTCAGCCACTGCAGCTCTACAGCTACTCTACTCTTCTAAAATTATTTCTTGTCTATGTGATCATGAGATGGTTTTAGATAGCATTTACTAGTTGTAAGTATCTTTTTAGAGCTGAATATTTGCATTTAGCTGTTTCTGCTATGGTCTGATTGCAGGTTATTTTCTAAATGGTTTTGAACTCTCTAGTATTCAGCTGCTACACAAAACTGTAAAAGTTTTTCATTTAAAAGCATCTGAATCCACTGTTACTATTTAAACTCTGCATATAGGGAAGAGAAGAAGAGTTCCTCAAAGTGTCCATGCTCCAGTCAGAAAGACGCTCATTTTAAAGTAGTGGGAAGAAAAGCCGAAATACTAACTGGAAGACAGAGCAATATGGAAAAAGTAGAAGACTGTAATTCAAGTCCCGTAGAGGAATCAACATACCGAGTAGGTTTTGCATCATTTCAAGTTAAATATATCTTCACCTGAAGCCAAACGTATGTCTTCTGGTCAAACTAAAACTGGAAGTGACAAAAATAACTGCATGTACATAGTATCAAAAGTAGCGTGGAGTTCTTGCAATGTCAACTGGGAGAGGATGTATTTTATTTCACTTTTATGGCAGTTTTTGTCCTGGTCGCTTGCACTTTCTTCTGTCATCCATGAATTCCAGAAAGACAAAGAAGTCCTGTTCTACAGTTATAAATATTGTTTGTCACTTTTGGCTATGCTTGAATGTTTCCTAGTAAGGTGATGCTTATCACATTTTTGCTAAGGCACTGATTCAAGAACTGGATCAGGAGAAAGAAAGGAGGTGGAAAGCAGAGCAAGCAGAGAAGAAATTATTAGAGCATGTCAGTGAGCTACAGAAGCATGCAAAAGAAGAAAAGAGTATTCAGAGTATGGCTGTATACAATACAGACAGGTAGGGAAACAATGCCATAGTGTAAAAGTTTATGTTTTGTTTTTTAGTTTCCAATAATTCATTTTGTAGGCTTAAGAAACAAGAACAGCTTTAAACAATATCCTTGGAAAATAAGGCATCAAGAAGTAGTGCTAGAATTTCTGTCAGTATTACCTAGTGAAATTCTTATCTGCAGCTTACTTCTGGTTCTTGTAGAACAGTATCAGTGTGCCACTTTCCTCCAATTCTAGCCATTACTTTCCAAACAATCTGTATCACAACTGTAACTTCAGTTCAAGCTCTAGTAGCTGTCCCATATCATACTTCTGCCTCTTGTTTCCCAATCTCCCTTTCCACATATGCCTAGAATGCTCTTTGTTTTTTTCTGCACAGCACATTAGAAAAAAAATGTTTCTAGCAGGCCAGAGTCGGCCCATAGGCAATGTGTTGTGCAGGGAAGGCCTAGTACATCTTCAGACAGATGGTTGTCACCATCCTTGTGTGTTCTGAGCAGCAGCCTTGTTTTCAAAAGACTTCTCTATTTTTGGACATGTCTTTTCCATTTGTCTTTTTCTTAACTGCATTGTATTTATCAAAACCACATTTTCTTTCTTTTAGGAAAAACCAAGCCACATGCTTCCTGAGTTACCATCTGTGACTGACTCTGAATACTTCCCCTTTTTCCCTTTTTGTTTTAGGTTCACCTCCCACTTTTATTTTATACCCATCTACATTTATACCATCTTCTGTAAGAGGCTTATTATGTTCCTCTTCTGTTGGGATAGATCTTATATAAAAATTGATAAAATATTTAGGATATTTCAGAGTTTGTGAAGATAATTATTAAATTACAAATGGATAGTGTATGTTCAAAGTTTTGTAAAGCAAAGTCATACTGGAATGTCATTTCCTAAAAGATGTATCTATGAGGTTGTCTCCACCTCAGGTTTTTTAAAATGAAGCTCCATATAGTAATGCTACACATGACTTAAATAATAGTTTACATCTTTTTAAACAGTTTTATGTGACAGTGCTGTAAATAGTAAAACGCAGTAAAAAACAAGGTATGTTGCTACAACAGTTACTAATGCCTTGTTCTCAATGTGTTTGGCATCAAACCTATAAGTAAAATATTTGTAATACAACTTCATTGCATGTATTCTCAGGTTAAAGGAATTGATATTGAAAGAGAGAGATGCCAAAGCAAGACTGCAAGCAGATGTCCAGCAGTTGAAAGGTGAAACTGAAAGACTTACTAATGAACTAAATCAGGCAAGAAATAAAGAAGCAGAACATCAGAAGGCCATGCAAGCTTTAGAAGAAACACTGTCCAAGATGGAGACACAGAGACTGCAGCAGCGAGCAATAGAGGTAAATATTTTTCATGAGTAAATAATACAGTGGCAACAGGGTGGCCACCACAGTACTGAATACAAAGAAACACTGCATTTTACCAGCATTGAATCTTGAGTTTTCCACAATAAAACCTGGGGCTTTTTTTCTACATAGTAGTAGTTAATAACAGGTATCTATTTTAATTGTCAATTAATGTATTTTATAAATAGAAGTATGTCATGTGATGTGGTCTTAAGATACAGGAGAACTTAATACTGAGAGTTGATATTTTCTGAAAACAGAGTTACAAAGACAAGTTTTTTAAAATATTGCTAAAATCAATAGAGATCTTACTGCTGGGATGGAAATCTGATGTTCTGTTTGTTTTGCTGATCTAAAGAATTAGATGCTTTTAACTGCAACCAGAACAAAACAGTAATTGCTGAGAACTTTAAAGATTCTGGTTAGTTTGTGTGAGGTTTTGTGTTTGTTTGTTTGGAATTTTTTGGTTTTGTTTTTACAGCTGGACAAGATAATGGTGCTTTTGTAGTCAGGGGCTCTTTGTTGAGTATACAAATACGTGAGATCAAGATGCTGGACCAGATACTGCCACTATTTCTTTCTGAAAAATTAATTGCTGAATTTTCAGTGTCCTCCAATGTCTATTCCTTTTGTTTGTTTATATTCCTATGTTAGCCCATTCCTGTCTCACTGAACTTAAAAAAACTGAATATTACCACATCCATGCTGAAAAGTCAATAAACTGATAGTGTGATGCTCTGGGAGGCAATATTGTTCAAGTTCTCTGCAAGGAATGAGAATCAGGGAGTGTGCTGACAGACAAACTCCAAAGCACCATTCAAGACACTCTCTGTTTTAGGCTCCTGTTTGGGCACTTGAGCGGCTCTTCTGTTTCTTTCTTTGCTGTAGATACCCTGGAGTTGTTAGGGAATCTAGAAGTGACCTTCAGTTTAGATCAGGTATCTGCCTGTCAGTTTGAAAAGTACTAAATTTAGTGATTTAGAGAACAAAAGACTGTGATTTGTGTGTGTATGGTTTTTTCTATCCTCTAAGAATGGAAACACCTTATTGGTATGAGGTTTTATTTTCCTTTAATGAGTTTGTAGAAATAAGTCATCTCTTTTGGTGGTAGTAGCATTGTTTTTATCAACTGCAAAACTTTATTAAGGGAAAGTCTTTGTTCCTGTCTTTAAGATCCTGTAGCAAATACTCTTTAATAATGATGTTTTAAATAATAATCATGATGCTCTAGAAACTAAATGCTCTTTTTGAATGTTCAGGTTTAATATACCTTTGGCCTATTTTATCAATTCCAAGATTGAGAAATTCTAGAATATTTCACAGAGCTTTTTCATCATGCATCCTGGCAATTACTTTCAGCGGTAAATTATAGTTACTCCAGGTAGCCACTGTTTAAGACCTTCAGTCAGCATTACTAGATGACTTTTGGAAGGGATTCAAGATGAGTAAGTTTACTACGCATCTAAATGTGTACCCTGTTTTCTGGCAGTCTTTAAATTTGCATGTGTTCTTGCTTGACATTTTTTAAGTGCTTCATTTAGGAGAGAATTGCTTCTCCCACAAAACAAAGGAATAGAGTGGGGTGTGTCTAAAAGTTACTCATTAAACTATTCATGAAAAGGCTTACCATGTAGAACATGAGAATTTAGCCTTCTGAAGTGTCCTGATTCTGACTTACCATTTAATGAGTAATCAAAATCTTTTTTATAACTTTTTTTCTATCTTTTTTCTTCATGTTCAATCAGAAAAGAGTTTTGTATTTAAAAGTCTTAAGTCTATAAAATGGAATTACTCATAAAAGCTTGCATTGAATTGAAAAAGTGGAGTATGCCATCTGGTGTTTATACTGATTCCACATTTTTTGTAAAATCATTAGAAAGCAGCTCTGTTCAGCAACTCTAAACTGTACAAATCAGAAAGGTGGAGATTTTTACAAAAGTGGAGAGTTAAAAAAAGAAATTTATGTTGAATACATCTAAAAATGTTTCGTTTGAAACTAATACAAGTATTACACTATGAGAGTTTCTAATTGAGGAAATCATTCTGCCAGTGCACTTCTTCTGCTTCTGCAGGACACCTTGAAGTTCTTTACAAATTAAGTAAATGCTCTTGGTTCTTTATTAAGGTTGCTTTTTGTGTTGTAGTAAGTTAAGACTTTTTTAAACATCTTGTCTTACATTTCTTCAAGTGTTACAATATATATTAAGAAAAAAACAAAACCAAAACCAAGCAAAAAACCCTAAACAAAAAACTCTTAGAAAGCACCTGTTCCTTTGTATTCTAGTATAAAACATGAAGACTAGATTACAGTTTTAAGAAAATCTTTTTCTTGTCTTTATGAATTCCACACAGATGAAACAGGTGCAAGAAGCAGAGCTTAAAGCATCAGCAAATGAAAGAGAAGTACAGTTACTGCGAATATCCGTCCGACAACAGAAGGAGAAGGTAAAACAACTACATGAGCTTCTTGTATTAAGAGAACAAGAGCAAAGGTATGGGGTCATTATTTTCTTTTCACAAGTTAATAGAGATACTTGTGTTGCCGACATGTTTTGCTTAAATGTGTTCTAAAGTACAGGTGTGGTTTTGTTTGGGTTTGTTTTGTTTGGGATTTTTTTGATTAGTGGGAGAGATGGTCTTTGTAAAAATGTAGATGCCTTCCCATACATTTTCTTGCTCATTTAAGAATATCTTATAGATTCCTGACTCATGAGTTCATGTAGGCAACTTCCGGCCTTTCATGTGAAAGGTTCTTGTCTTATTATATGGCTAAATCCTTTATTTTAAATACTTGATCTGTAGTCCAGGAATAATCAGATAAAAATAAAATTGTATTTGAATTACTGTCTGAAGAGCTGCATATGCTACAATAACACAGTGTTCCAAAAAATCAGTCAGCTTCTACAGTAGCTTGCTAGTGGGTGGAGGGTGAGTTACTTGCCTGGCTGTTCTCCTCTTTGAAAATTTCCCTTTTTTTGGCGAATACTTGAGGCTAAGTTCTGTGGTGTTCAGCTAATACAATCACATATGTGTACAAACTAAAGTTCTGTGGTGTTCAGCTAATACAATCACATATGTGTACAAACTAAAGCAAGAAGTATCATGTGGTATAGTAATATATAACAAAGGTTATTAATAAAATAACCTGGTTACATTTGCTAAATTTTACAAGGGAAAACGTATTCAGATACCAAGAAAACTGCGGGTTTAGATGGGAAGAACCTGATAGCTGTGTTTTGAGAACTTCCAATAATTACCTCATAAAGCTCCAAAAGATGTAATGTGAAGGACAGTGGATATTTTATTGTCTATTTTTTTTGCTTTTAAGTAGATGAACAGACTAATGGTAAAGTCCAGGACTGATTTGCTTCACCATTGTCCTTTTAGGTCCCTGTTGCTGCTGCTTTTCAGGTTTTGGGCCTGAGTGAATAGCACCAGTTGTTGGGTGAGGGTGAAGGGAATGACTGACTGCAAAAGAGGGTGTCTGGCTGTGCAGGGCTTTTCTCTGATTCCGATGTCACTTCCAGATGTTTGTTAACAGCAAAGCAAACAAGTGCTAACTAACAGCAAAAGCACAATTGAATAATTTCTACAAATGTTTGAATTAAAAAGTAAGGATATTCCTTTGGGTGTTTTAACAGTAGTCAACAGAATTTTCCTCATGCCAGGGCCATTGTCATAGAAGACTGAAAGCTGTCTGTGAGATGAAGGAATTCAACCCATTTATTATGTAATTAATTATCCTTGTTCAGTAAGACCAAGGAAATTAATTAAAGCAGCATTGCGAGATCCTGCAGTTCATGTCTCAAGTATATGCTTGATAATTTCAGGAAAGAACTTGAAACCCGAGTTGCTTTAAATGGACCTGAATTTCAAGATGCTTTGTCAAAAGTAGTGTCTAAAGAGGAGCAGAGGCATGAACAGCATGTTAGAGAATTTCAGGAGAAAATTAACATGTCAAACCAGAAGTACAGAGAGTTAGAAGATGAATTTCGTTTAGCTTTAACTATTGAAGCAAAAAGGTTTAAAGAGGTAAGACTAAGGGAAAATTTCATCTCACACTAGGTGGGGTCGTAGTTCTCTTAAATGTGTTCTGTTTGGAAGGATATTTTGGTGGGTATGTGTTTTGTTGGGTTGGTTTTTCATCCCTATGGCCTTTGCTCCAAGGATTCATGCAAAAATACTGGTAGAAAGGTTTGAAATATCAGTGGTTAGAACAATGACAGCAAATGCCAAGTCAGCAGTCAAAAACCTCAGCATTTTTGTTTATATGTAGAACTTAATCAAAAGAAATTTTAAAAACACCTTCTGTCTGATGTTATTAATTTCTTCTAAAGTATGTTGACCTTCTATTAGAATATATTCAGTTACAGGTTTTACTCTTTTTTGGTTTGTGTTTTGATAAGGTTATGCTTACTAAATTCCTTAGAGAATTTACTTCTGTGGCTATTATGTACATTTTTTTATATGTTAAATAAAATATTAAATGCTTCACCTTAAGCTTGGTTTTCTTCATTTTAAATCAGTTTTAAATAGATGGGAGAGGAAGGGAAAGAAAAGACAGGGGGTTTACCCTTCAAATCTTTCTGTTGCAAGAAAAAAAGGCTTGAATTAACTTTGTCTTTCTTTTGAGATTTTAATGTCAGTTTTAACAATGAGATTAAATCAAGGCATTGCTTTCAGTTCCCAAGTATGGTTTTTCTGCTCTGCTTCCCATCCACCCATGATTTTTTTTTTCTGTGTGTGGGGGGGTTTTTTGTTTGTTTGGGGGTTTTTTCTACAAATATGTAGCTGGGTAGAATATGTAGCTGTTTTTCAAGTCGAAGTTTCACCAACAAACCAGGAGAAAACCGGTTTTAGATATTCACTAATTTCATATACAGTTGATGAATTTCTGTCTTCACTTAAAATTCAAATGTCACTTGTGTTTATATATGCACACTTTTTTTGAAATCTTAGCATTTTTCAAGTCTTGTCTTACAAAATTTTAGGTCAAACAGGGTTTTGAAAAAGTTTCTGCTGATCTAATTGAACACAAAGAAGCCCTCTTTCAGTTGGAACAAAGGGAAAAAGACATGGCAAGTCTGATTCAAGACCTGACAAATATAGTGGAAGAACAGAAAGCAAAAATTGCAGAATTAACAAAATCAAATGAAGAAGCTACAGCAAACCTAAAGGTATTTGTTTCAAAACATTTCAACTACACGTTATTTTTTGTAATGTTTCAAGCTTGGTAAACTAAAAGACACAGGTTTCCTGTTGCACTAAAACCCAGTACTGCACGTCAGCTTTTATTCTTGCATCTTGTACTTCTATTTCTCACAAACACCACTCCCCATATAGAAAAATCCAGATTCATTCTTGTCTTCAAAAGTGCACTCCTTGCCCTTTGAGCAGTAGCAATTTATATATAATCAGTTGGTCAATCAAAACTACATTAATATTCCTGACCCCTTGTAAATTCAAGGAAATAGAACATGCTTCTGCATTGGTCACTGTACATGAAGTAAAAATGTAATTGAACAAATAATGCAGTGTAGTTATTAGCAGCGTAGTATCTCCTAGTTGTATAATATTAGAAGTATTATTCATCATCTACTAATTGTTAAATTTTAATCTTACATACTGTGGGCACAGTTGCTTTGTAGTAACATACTCCAGTACTATCCTATTATCCGTAAATAATTTTTAAAAACGTAACTTTTTAAAAATATAACTTAAGAACATAACTTTTAAATGGTCGTGTGATCCACTCCAGCTTTGTGCTAAAAATTGGGTGCACACCTGTTTCTAATTTCCCCTCTACATGTTGTTGTTAGAGTGACCAAACATTAATGATGTTGTACAGAATAGGATTCTGCCAGTCAGTGATGCTTCTAAGAACAAAACTGAAAAATACCTACATTAAATAGCTGTAATCTGTAAAACAAAAAGTAGCTTGGATAATTGAAGATAAATATTTATCATTGGAAGTGAAAGCACATCTCAGCTTCTGTCTTCTGATTCAGTTTTTAATTTTTTTACTTTCTATTTTGCTTTTCTTGACTTCTGCATTTATAATTCTAAACAGATTTTTATAATGACATTGATAATTTAGAGTGGCTATTTAGAAATCAGTTTTACTGTTTTTTGGGGGGTGAAGTATGTCTATTTGAAGCAAACATTTGTGTTTCACAACTGGAACAAGACGCAGATAGAACCCTGAACACAAGTAGAATATTTCTCAGTTAACTTAATCTGCTGTATATAAGTATTACTTTTCTAACCCATTAGTATTGATTTGAAATTTTGAATATTATTTTAAATGATCTTACTGTCTTTTCCCAATGTTTGTTCACATAGTGTCGAACTGAAGAACTTGAAACTGTGATTGAGGAGGACAAACAAAAGGCTGTTCAAGTTGAACTTCTAAAAAAGGAAAATGGAAAACTTATTTCCCAGCTGACAGCCCAGGAATCTGTGATTGATGGATTAAAAATGGAAAGAAAAATATGGGGGCAGGAGTTGGCAGAACAGGGTAAAATAGTGGGTTGTTTTTCCTTTGCAGAAGAAATGGTGGTGTTCAGTATCTTACGTTTCAAATGAACACTCCAATATAGTTGTAATCATGACAGGGTCCTTGGATGCTTTCCTGATCTTATGCAGTTGTAAAGATGATGTGCAAAAAATAGGTGTTCTGTGGCACACAGGCTGATACAGGATGTGTAACAGCATTTGTGAGAGTCAGCTGTAAATACAATTTATCTGTTTCCTGAAAATATGAAAATACCATAATGTTGGACAAAGAACTTTTAAACATGAAACTAGAAAAACAAGGATTTGTAAATAATGTTATGTAATAATTCTTGTCTAGCAGGGAAGTCTAATATGAAAATTTCAGTATATATCTTAAAAGAGCGTTAAATGCTGGGAGAAAAAAAGAAAAAGTTGGGGCATTTTTCATTTTCATGTGACTCAGCACCACCTTGTGGTCTTTTGGAGTCTGTAAGAATTACTGTCAACTACTTTTCAGAGAAATTTTCAAAAAAGGTAAAACACAGACCTCCAGTTCTGCATTTCTTCTTAAGTGCTACCTACCTATAGATGAAATCCCTACAGCATTTCTATTGGACAAAATAGTCAGTACTTTGGTTTGTAAGGTTCTTACCTTCGCCTCTCCCAGCCTCATCTTTTAAAATCATGTATATCAAGTTGCTGTAATGTGAACATCCTGTTTTGTCTAGGAGCTCATCTTGCGCAAGATCGGGGAAAACTGGAGGCAAAAATTGAAGTTTTAACAAATGAGATTGACACGTTAAAAAGGCAAAAGGAACAGGACAGTGATACCATAAAAATTAAAAACAAAATAGTGGATGATCAGACAGAAACAATTAGGAGACTAAAAGAAGTAAGTGCCATATCTGACAATTTGTGTGCTTACCTTTTACTGCAAGTCTTAATTTTAGCTATCACAGAGCCTGTGATGAAAGCTGGGTGTGCACTCGTAGTTTACCAGCTCACAAATCACAATCAGGCTGTCAGTGGCAATTCATTTCACTGAGAGCAGAAGAGGACTTTTTATTAAATTGATGCACACTGATGTTACTTTGAATCTCTCATTGAACCGTATTTATTTACAGACTTTCTTCTCTTTGCCTTGCTTCAGTTTATTCTCGATAATGGTTTTGAGAGAGGTGAAACTAGGATAGCATAATTCTTCCTGAGTGTTTAAAAGAAAAGGAAAAATAATTTTAAAACTTTGCTTCATGTTTATTTTACAAAATAAATATTTTTTCTTTACTTTGTTCTTGTAAAACAGTATTTTGGCAGCAGAGGTACTATGTTTTGTCCCAATAGTTCCATTTGTCTCATTTAGAGACTTAAGACTTTAGTGTATTAATCAAAATTTCATAGCATGTTATGTCAGTCAAAGTTAGATGCATTACTCATTGTTACAGATAGTGAGCTCAGTGACTTATATGTAAGTTGTTTATTCAACTCTTATGTAGAATAACAGTTCAAAGTAACTTTTTTCTTAACTTGCTTTCAACTTCAGATTTGTATTTTGATGACTTTTTTTTTATTCTGACTTCTTTCAGATAAAGATTAAGTAACTGACTATCACTTTACTAAGTGTTCTTTGTACGTTCAGAAGAGTAAACTGTCATATTCTTCTCTGCTTTATTCCATCGTAGACTAAACAAATACTCTTAAAAGAGGTAACAATAAAGTTTACGCATTCTAAAATATTTGTCTTCTAAAGGGCTTACAAGAAAAAGAGAAACAAATCAGAAAACACCATGAAGAAAATCGGGAAGCTCAGAAATTGCTTCGAGTGCAGTTGGATGAAAAAGCTGCTGAATGTGAAAAGCTAACAGAAAAACTAGAAAGGCAAAATGAAAGAAAAGATGAATTAAAGCAACTGCTAGAAGAAAAAGAAGTAGAACTTGACGACATTAAGAATGCACACAGGTAATACATACAAATCACAATAATTCTTTGGGATCATTGTATGCAACACTGCTCTGACGTTATTCTATGTTCAGGGAGTACTCACTTGCTATTAAAACCCACAGAAATGAGGAAAGATGAAAGCATGAAAAAGTTTTCTGCCCTCCTACAAAGTGGTATTTACATTCATTGTAAACATGTGCATTTTATTGTCAGTGCACTGAAAAAGAGGTGGCAAGGTAAAGGAGAGCTATTAAGCCAGCTGGAGGTGCAGGTTAAACAAATGAAGGAGAACTTCGATTTCAAAGAGAAGAAGTTGATTGAAGAGAGAAATAAAAGCCTTCAAAGTCAAAGGTGAACACTTTATTTTGTGACTACTCAGTTACTGTAGAGTTGCACTATTAATAACTATGCAGAAATGCTCGATTATGTGGTGAAAGAATGCATAATACCTTTTTAACTACTTGGTGAGCCCAGTTACAAACTGGGCCTAGAAAGAATTCTTGCTGTAGAGGTGACTTGCTTTATGGAACTGGCATTCAGTTACAGCATTCGTCATCTGAACTTCTTAATTTCCATTTTCTTTGAAAATAACTTCATACAATTGGCCTCGTCCCATCAATCCAACCTGTCCCAATCCTTTCTGTAGAGCCTTCCTGCTCTCCTGCAGAGCAACACTCCCATCCAACTTAGTGTTGTTAATCACTGTTTGAGTTTGTGACAGATTTTTTCTAAATTACCTGTCATTCTTTTCCCATACAAATAGCAAGATTTTTAATTTATTTTCTTGTTCCTCTTGTACTGTCAATTTCTTTGATCAATTAATAGTTAAATATGAAATTATACAGAAACAAGTACTCATAACCTGGAAAATTATTTCATATGCTTCTGGAATGATGGAGAAGTTTGTTAGACTGATGCCTGTGATAAGTTTAGATTCTCACTATGATTTTTACTTTATTCTTTGGCCCTCTTCTCATGTTTTTCTTCCTTCCTCCCAACTATTCTTGAGAAAATACCAGATAGTTAATAAGACTGCATAAAAAGAAAAAAACAGAACCACAGCAAATCAACAACAATCAACACCAACAAAAAAGCCAAACAAAACCAACCACCTCAAATAGTCAATAGTACTGGGGTTTGGAATTGTTAGAAGAACAACAGTGAAACTGAAATTTTTGATCTAAATAATTCGGGTTTGTTTCAGAATTTTGTTGTAAATTAATTGTATAAATTTGCATTGCTTTTTGTTCCTACATATTTAAGAATTATCCTCTAAAAAAAATGCAGAATTTGCTTGGAGTTAAAGAAGTGCTTCTTTATGGTGAAGGAGACACTTTTCTGTTTCTGTGAGACACAAGCTCACAGGCTGTTCACAAGATCACACAGTTCATTCCCTTCTTGGGAACCAAAAGCATAAGGAGATACTTGAAAACAAGTAGAGTTCTTATCCATGTTGACAGTAGCAAGCCCTAATCTTCATATCCTTTGCTAGTGATTAAATGCCTCTCCTTAGAGAATGCCCAAAGTCCTAAATACAGTGCATAAAGCTAGAACATGTACTTGAGAAAACAGGACACCTTCTGATGCCAATATGTAATTGTCTTCATGCTTATGTTATTAAAACCTTGTGAAAGGCAGAGTTGGACAAAGCAAAATACTTCAGTTGTTTGCAGGACTGTGATGATTTTTTCTTTTAATCATTTTTTTAGGATTGCTGTGGAAAAGCTTCATAAAATGGATAATGCTTTCAGAAAACAACTTGAGTCAGTGTTGGCAGCACATCAGGAAGAACTCTTGCACCTGGCAAATGAAAAGGAAAAACAAATTGAAGCAGCAAATCAAAAAGTAATTTTAATACTCAATTTGTATATTTATTGTATTTGCATTTTTATTCTACAGCTGCTACAAGAGTGGTGCTTGGAAGTCTCCTGTTTGAATCTATCTGGCTGAATCTGGGTGGAAACAGTCCTGGTTTAGTACTCAGTGTTTGCACAGCAAGAAAATCTCTAGGCTTGTGCCATCGTGAAGTTTTGTATTCAAGCAAAGTAAAGCTCCATGCTATGTAGCTACTGTGAATCAATAGCTAAACATTTCCTTATCTATACAGGCAAGAATAATAATGACTATGCCAGATAATCCATTTAACTCACTTATGCCAACCTTAACAATTACTGTTTCTGTCACCTACTGCATTCTTCCTTAACATGACATCTGGTGCTTTTTTTCCATAATAGGTTTTCTGGATTGATATAGTACTTGCTGTCTCCTCACAGATTAATACCTTTTTTTAAAGAAAGATTCTGCTACTGCATCCAGTAGCAAGAGTAGTACATAGCATATTCAAACATAAGCATATAAATCTTGCATTACTTATCAGTGTTAAAAATTGCCAAGATTATATGTGTTTAGGTGTATTAAGAAAAGCAAGAATTCTGTTTTATCTCTGTGTGCTCTTTCAGGTTTACTCTGTTGAAGAAGAAATGCGGGAGCTTCTGCAAGAAATGGCAAACAATAAAAAAGCCATGGAAAATAAAATACGACGACTTACACATGCACTGAATGATATTCAACAAGACTTTGAAGATTATTAATATTTATACTAAAAATGTATATTACACAAGCAGTTTCATATACTACAATGCACTTTCCCTTGTTTTCTAGAGAATTAAGTCTTTGTTGTGTATTTTGATAGTTCAAGGAGCAGACAAATGTTTTTACATTATTTTCATAATAAATAGTTATTTCTAACCTTTGGTTATTTTTAACTGCTGTCAAAATGGGTCATAAAATGTATAGATGAAAAGCATCATATGAAATTAGGAATTAGCATGTTTAATAAGAGAAAATGAAGTTGGAAAGTTCTAAGCCAAGAGCTTGAAGTTTTGCTTCAGTGAGGTAAAGATTCTCTTAATGAGAGAACCAAGAATGTCGAATCACAGAAGAGCTTGGGTTGGAAGGGACCTTAAAGATTATCCAGTTCCAGTCCCCCTGCCATGGACAAGGACACCTTCCACTAGACCAGGTTGCTCAGAGCCCCATCCAACCTGGCCTTGAATACTTCCAGAGACAGGGCATCCACAACTTCTCTGGGCAATCTGTTCCAGTGCCTCACCATCCTCACAGTAAGGAATTTTTTTCTATTATCTAATCTAATCTCTTTCAGTTTAAAACCATTCTCCCTTGTCCTGTCACAACCTACCCTTGTATAGACTCTCTCCATTTTTCTTGTACCTGAAAAAATGTTTAATCTGCCACTGTTGGAGAATGTACAACTACTGCAACTTAGAGTGGCTTTTGTGGCAGCATAGTTTGATTTTCTCCACAGCAGTAAGACTTTCTACCAGGCTTTTGAAATAAAGGAGATCATAACCTAAGAGCTTCTTATGAAAGCGAAACATAAGCCTTATGTTAATATATTGTTACATTTATCTCATGATGGAGGCTTTACCATCTCCACAGTACTCGGGCATTTTCTTCATTTGCTTGTTCTCAGAGGATCCTAAACTGTTACCAAACTACCCCATCCTCTGAAGCGTTTCATGCTGCACTAATAAAGGGAACCATGAGTAGTAAAATCACGGGTACTCGCTGGTACACCAGGTGGAGCTATTTCCTCCCTCCTCGCACCTCGCAGTAGCTGAAGCAGTCCTGTTGCTCCAGTGACGGTAGCAGCCCCTAGGCTAACTTACCATCAGTTGTTCAGAACTCAGGCTTTAGCACATTAGCACAGTGTAACTGACTGTGCATTTTTGTGCCCAGCAGCCCCGTAACACTACTTAGTGCTAGTAAAAAGCCCTGTCCTTTGGGTAACTGTGAGGCCTGCTGTGTTTGTTACTAATTTGTTAATGAGAGCTTGTGTGAACCAGAGCTTGATACCGGCTGCCTCTTGTTATTAGGTGCAGCTTAAGCGTGGGATCTAAAAGGCCTTGCAAACACGGGCACGAGCTGAAAGCAGAGGCCATGGCAGCGAAAACAACTTCCTGATGATCAGTGTCTTTGACAAAGCACAACCTTGAGAGCTGGGAAACATTCTTTGTTTTAAGCATGGAAGTAGCAGTAGCAAAGCAAAATTTAAAAAAAGGCAGCCCAACAACTGAATGAGGCGCCTGCAACAGCCTGGGAAAACAATCCCCACTGTGGGGAGGTGTGTAGGGCTGGGAATTTTCTAGAGATTGCACGGTCTTACAAAAGGGTAAAATTCCAAATTTGTGGAGGGGACAGAAAGCAGACACCTGCTTCAGCTTTGACTCCCTGCATCAAGAGTTCCTGCACCTGCCCCTTGAAAACAGCAGGAATGAGCCATCAGCACTAACGGGGAGGTGTCTGCACTGTGGTACTCCCAGCTAAAGTAGGATAGAGCTGTTAAGGACTGTTTGCTTGGAATCTGTCTCATTGTTTGTAATATGTAAAAACTAAGAAATAGTGGTAATGATTAGCAAGGTGTAAGAACAAACTCTTAACTATCACTTCTCTAAAAGTAGAAGAAAATTATTTCTTGTGCTCTATACACTCTGTCCACAGTATGTGTGGAAATGCTCACCTGGAAAGCTGTTCTATAGTGTTTTTATGGATATCATCCGTGCAGAAAAGTTGTACCACTTCAGAGTGCTTTTCTGTCATGTTGATCAAGTGTTTCCTGGGGCACTTCTTTTTTGCTTGCTTATTATTTGACCAAGCTACACTTTGGGTGAAGTAAGTGAATACCTGGAATGCACCAGGAAGTTAAAAAAAGTTATTCTTGCCCTGATTCACTTTTTTAATATCTCCTCTGAGTTATAATTCCAAAATTTTTGTTCTGAAACTTACTGTCTGATTTCATCATGGGGAGTTGTTAACATTTTTAACATAAATTCCTTCCTTTCTATTCCTTCCCCTTGGCTGAGGAATTTCATATTACAGTACTTGGGAACGTGCATGTGTTAGTAGTGCTTGGAACTTTTGTTTTTCTTGCAGAGAACTCTGTCTTTGGCATTTTTTCCCTCTTTATGCTTACATGGCTTCCTTAGAGCTTTTTTATAACTGTTTAAATGATTTTCACCTTCAAAATAGTGAAATAATAAAAATGTGGTGCAGGTGAAAACTGTACCAAATTTACCTATTCACAAGGATAAATTTCAACCCAGCATGACTGAAAGATATAACTTAATAAAATAAATAAAATACATTTAATTAAATAAAAATATAAACAAAATGTGAATGCTGACCTTCTCAGATGCAACGCATGCTCTCGTGCATCAATCACGACAATTTAAAATCAATTCCATTATTAGACTTTGTTTACATTTTCTGACTAGAGAATGATCTGTTTCAATCAGTGCTGAGTATGGAACCAGGAAATTCCTGTATTGCTTGAGACCAGGAGGACTGTGATTCCAGGTCCAGAGAGAGCGTGTTACCATGCACGCGTTGCCCTGAACACGCGATGGCATGTGCAGGTACAGCTCCTGTGCGCCATGGCACACCCTGGGTACAGAGCTCCACTGCCGTGTGTCAAGGGTAGCTGAGGGTCTGCTCTTCTTTAAGTGCACCCCCTGAATTCTTATACAGTACGGACTTTAAAGCTTCTCTGCTTTCATCCGGTGGTAACTGAGGTTAAGAGGTGTACCTGAATTAAGGCCAAGTATATTTGGACACCAGTGGAAGGGACTGGGTAAGCATCCAAAATTCCCTGTACTCTCTGCCTCTCTGATCATCAGCGTGTCCTGTGCCTGGCCTGGCAAGGTATGAGAACATCGTCTGCAATTAATCTAAGCGCTTTTATATCAAACGCAACCGGTGAAATAAGCGACAAGGAGCTATCGAGGCGGGGACAGGCAGGCTCGCCGGACATATCTGGCCGACTCCGGGCCTGTGCTAACAGCCCTGGGGGCCCTGAGCGAAAGCCGGGAGCGGCCCGCGCCAGCCAAGTGCCATCCTTCTCTCGCAGGCCGCGGGGCCGCCCGCTCGCCCTGCCCCGGTCGGAGGGGACGGGTCCGTCCCCCACCCGGGGCCGCAGCTCCGCGGCCGAGGCGCGCCGGTGTCCCGGCAACGGCGGCGGCGTCACTTCCTGCGGGCCGCCCCTCCCGGCGCCGCGCTGGGGCCGGGGCCGCGCTCCCGCTCGGGCCGTTGCGGCGGTCGCGACACGTGGCCCTGCCGGCGGCATGGCCGCGGCGGCCGAGGCGGCGGGCGGCGGCAGCAGCCGCCACGAGAAGAGCCTGGGGCTGCTGACCACCAAGTTCGTGTCGCTGCTGCAGGAGGCCAAGGACGGCGTGCTGGACCTGAAAGCGGTGCGAGGGCGAGGGGGCGGCCGGCGGCACCGCAGGGCCCGCCGCGCTGTTGGGAGGGCGGCGCAGTGCGGGGGCCGGGCAAGGCCGCCCGCTCCCTTCCTCCCTCCCTCCCTTCCTGCCTGGCTGCCTGCCTGCCTCGCTGCGGGTGCCCGGTGATGGCTGACAGCCGCCGCGGTCGGCTCAAATACGAGGTTCGGCTCTTTATAAAGGGATATAATGGGTACCGTGCGTTAAGTTTAACTTACTGAGTGTGGTCTTATTTACTATGCCCTGTTGTGGGCTCTTCAGTACAAGAAAAACAAGGAGCTGCTGCAAAGGGTCCAGCAGAGGGCTACAAAGATAATGAGGGGTCTGGAGCATCTCCTGTGAGGAGAGACTGCGGGAGCTGGGCCTGTTTAGTCCAGAGAAGAAAAGACTGAGAGCAGGTCTCATGAGTGCGTATAAGTATCTTATAGGTGCATGCCAAGAGGATGATGCCAGACTCTTTGGTGGTGCCCAGTGACAGGACGAGGAGCAATGGCCATAAACTGAAGCACAAGAAGTTTCACCTCAACATGAGGAGGAACTTCTCTGCATTAAGGGAGGCAGAGCACTGGAACAGGCTGCCCAGGGAGGTCGTAGAGTCTCCCTCTCTGGAGACATTCAAAACCCACCTGCATGAGTTCCTGTGCACCTGCTTTAGGTGACCCTGCCTTGGTGGGGGTTGGACTAAATGATCTCCAGAGATCCCTTCCAGCCCTAACAATGCCGTGTACTTTTTTTACTGCCTTACGTGTCTCCTTGCACTAACTCATTTTATGGGCTGCTGTTTAAACCTGTTTCTTGCCCACCCCCCCCCCAGTGTCCTTTTAGCAAGAGAAAACGATGTTGAAAAACAGACCTTTGCCGACTTATACTTTCTGTTACGTGTGAATGAAAGAAGCTGAATTGGTGTATGAGTGACAAATCATCGTCACCCAGCTCTGCAGCCAGCCCACTGCCTCCCAGGCATGAGGGCATGTGGCTGCTGCAGCTGGAGCATCTCCAGTGGTGCCGTGGGACCAGCCTACCTTGGCGTGGTCCTCATGCCAGGAGGTCAGTGTGTTGCAGGAGGGATCCTTGGCACTGAGTCCTGCCAGTTCCCTGGAGCGTGGTGCCATGCTGGCCCAGGAGCTCTGGCCTTCTGGGTTGTCGGGTGTGTAGTGCATTGAGGCAAAGATGTGTTAACCTGACTGGTTAAGGTTGTCAATGAACTGCTGAGATGTGCAGCAAAGTGCAGCAAGAGGCTGGCTTGGTGCTTTGCTTTAAGTCCTTTCTGGAAAACTGACCTTTTTTTTGATTACTCTTAATGGGCCCCAGGAGGTGAATGATATTCTTGGAGCTTACTTTGTGCATCCCTGTTCAGAGAGGATGCACTTCAGTGATATGACTGTGGCTAGTGAAACTTCATAGGGAAGGACACTGGTAGGCTTTATATTCCTCATTTAGTTATGCTGTGGTCTGGACAAGTTGATGAACTCCTTAGTATTAGTTGCCTCTTTCTCTAGCAAAACAGAATGAAGATGTCCAGATCCATGGGAGTGTTGTGCAGCTTCCTTTATTGTCTGTCACGTCCTGAGAGATGTTCCAGGTCAATCTGAGAAGCAGAACATACTCAGTTTGTAAGGCATCGGGCCCAAAAGTTTGGCCTAAAGTGCCAAAGAGGATTGACTTGAACAATGAAGTTGGGCTGTATAGTGGGATGGAACAATGCTTCTTCTTCTCTTTAGTGAGAAAGGTACCTACTCAGAGGGAATGAAAGGGTTGATAGCCACTGAAGAGTTAAGTGGGCATTGCAACCAATCACAGCCATTTGTGCTCAAGACCTATTGGAGACTGGTTTCTGAATTACAGGTTACAGTTTGTTGGAAGGAAATACTCACTGCAGTGCATAAATGGTTGGTACTTTGATAAGCAGTGAGTCAGGACATACATTTCTGTGACTGGTTTTCTCATAAATAAGCCATATATCTAAGGAAAAATGAAGACCAGTTTGTTCGTGTTATGTCAGTGTGCTCAGCAAACTGAAGAACAGGACAGTCTTGAAATGGAACAGAGCATTCCAGGAAATGATTTGTGCAGTGAACACCTTTAAGTGTCTCCTTGCTGGCTAATATTGACCATCTGATGTGCTGCTGCTCGCTAGTTCTTTAGCAAAACCAGCACTAGGAAGAAAATAAAATTTGGAAACAGGTGGACTTCCAGCTTTGTGATTTAGCAATTGAGAAGGAAAATCTGTTTTATGGGATATTTTCTGGCGATCTTTAATGCATCTATAATTACAGTTTAGCAGGCTGTAAAAGGAAGCTGTGAAAATGTTTTAGTGCTGGACACTTCTCTGTAACATCTGAGCAATTGTAGGAGTGGAAGTGAGAATTTTCTTTACTTGAAATGTGAATTTTGCATTTACTTTAAGATCAAACAGCTATTCTAAAATGACATACTTGTCACTGAATAAGCCTATATAAAGAAATCTAGTCATGGAATTAAGCTTAAAACGCTACAGGTGGATATAAAACTAAGTGTCTATCAGCAGCAACCCATGAATTGCAGGGAAGAGAGAAAAAGACCAAGATGAGTGAATAAGGGATAAACCACCTGAAGGGATGCTCTTCATAACATACAATGCTTTTGGCCTTAATTTCTTAAGTGGGCTTTGTTTCTAGCAGAATGCCATCCCTGCACTAATGATGGTTAAGTAGTTTCTGATCATCAGTGCAAAACATGAGGAATTGTGTATTGGTCAGGGCAAATAACAACTGCCTTACACTTGCCGTACTCCACAGAAGAAGAAAGAGCCTATCTATTAGATTTTACATTCCCTTCGTGTTTACATTGCAATGATATTCAGCACTTTTACATACAATTTGACAAGAGCGCCATTCCATTTAAAACTCTCACCAAACTGTTGGCAGCCCTCTTGGGGAGAGAATGTTGTCGTGTGGTATGGGCAGAGTTCAGAAGATGCAGGACCTCTTTCCTTTGGCATGTGGAGAGAGCAAGCAGGCAGTGCTGGCCCTTGTCCTTTAAGGTTCTCAGTAATGACTCTGCCACGGTGCTCTACCGAGCTCCTCTGCTCTCTAGGGCTGACGCAGCACATTTGCAGCTGATGATTTCTGCTTCCTTTTGTCAGCTCCCAGGGAGCAAAGTTGTGGGGGGGGGG
>VZTE01006657.1:117140-135014 GCA_013397775.1 Eulacestoma nigropectus
AGGGAGCAAGTGTGGGGGGGGGGGGGTGGCGCTACAAACTCTCAATTGCCCTTTTCCTGGCCTTTCTTTCTTATTTCTGGGCATGTGTGCGTGCCTGCAGCTGAACCTGTGCTGAACAGTGCGTTTTCTGTATTCCAGGAGCTGCACGATTGGAATGCACACAGAACCATAGCTCTGTGCTTAGATATTTTATTCCAGCTCTGACCCTGTCTATGAGACACTCATAAGTGCTTGGCTTGAATACATACTTAATCAAAGTATGAGGAGATATTAGGAGGAATAACTAGATTTCAGCAGCTTTACATTTGAAAGATTTTATGAAAGAACTCTGAATCTGGAAGCTATGTCCACATTAGCAGGGTCGTTGTTGTAGATATCCCTTTCTTGACATAGGCTGAGAAATTATGAGTTTTAACAGTGTTTTTAACAACACGAGATTTGTCTCAGGAAGCTCTTTTAATTATTTAAATTATTAGTGAATGGTTTATGTGGAGGACTGAACTTAAATTCTGATTCATGTATCTGTCAGAAGGTATCACACTGATAAGTGCTAGAGTGTCAGGGAGGAACTTCTCAATTGCTTTTTAAAATATTTGTGAAATTTTTTTAAGATAATAAGATTACAAGATCAGCACCAGAAAGCTAGTGAATGTCTGGATTAAACGTCTCAGCTTGGGAAGTGGCCCCAGCTTGTGTTGGAACTCTTGTTGTAAGTAGTTGAACTTCATAGCAGTGATTGAATTTTATACAGGGCTAGTCAAGCCGAATACAAATGTAACTGTCATTCATTTTCCTATGAAATGAGCCCCTGTCCTGGGGATCTGGAGCTGGTAGTGTTGATTCTGCTGATGGTGTTCATGGGAGCTGTGCTTTGGGCATACAAAATGCAATAGCATATAGAGTGGAATGATTACTTCAACTTTGAAACATTTGAAGTTGGACACTTAGAAAAAGTGACTTTAAAAAAAAAAAAATCTTAAGCTTTGGTTTCATAGCTCCAAATTCATGTACATTGGTATCTTTTGCTACCAGTGCAGTTTGAAAATACATTAAGATTAGTAAAGCATTTATATTTTGTAGACAGGCCTTTGGGAAAATCTCAAGAGGTAGTGGAATCTGTCTCCAGAGCAGTTTCTTCATCATTCAAGCCATGAGTGGTAGACTAAGTCCTAGGTCAATTATGTAGAGCATTGGGAAAAAAGCAGAAAGTTGAATAGCATCTAAGTGTGTGCTGTCCATTCCTTGCATTAAATAATGTAAACAGCTTGTAGAATAACTGAAGACTGTGAGATGTATGGAGTGCTAATTAAACATTGTGCAAGCGGCATCAGCTTTGTCCCTTGCTAGATTTTTAAGGTTCTCTTGCAGTCATTGGAAGCAGTGTTTTATGTATGTAGCAAAAACAGCAGATTAAGCTAGCAGGTGCATACCCGCTGAAACAAGTGATCGAAAAGCCTGTTTCCTTGGCTGTGCACTTTATATGTATTTGCATGTATTTTGTTTGTTATTTAAGAAAATATTTTAAAAGACTCATACAGAAGACCATAAAAAGATAAATGCTGCTAAGGGTGTCAGTGGAAACAGTGTTTAGTGGGTACGTCACTGTCACAGAGAAAGAGCAGTGTTTTTACTTCATGGCTATAAGAGTATTTTTTAATCTCTGTTCTTTCTTTTTATCCTTTCAACTTTACTTCAGTAGCAAAAGGTAATTGTACTATTAAGCAAAGAAATTTGGTTTGCCTTCCCAGGTTATGGTTGTCTCAAGTTGTACCTTTCTTTCATATAGGCTGCATACAAAAAGCATACATTTAATAGATTGTTGGAACACGCTGAAATAAATCATTATGTTCCCGTAGTATAAATTATTTGACTTTATGCATTAGTTCAAATTCAGAAGTCTTTGCCTACCCTTCTCTTTATTTTTCTTCTCTTTTATTTATTTAATACATACAATCCCATGTAATCATTGTATTTAAGTGTCTCCAGTAATTACAGAGTCAGACTCCTCTCTGTTTTCCCTCCTTTTAGCGAATATTTTTTGAACTTGAGCTGCTTTTCAGGTGTGGAAGGCATGACTAGCTGGTTTGCTTATTTTATCTTATCTCTTTGCATCAGTTACACAAAAGTCACTATGGAGAGAAAGAAGTAAGGCAGGAAGTGGTTGCCTCTGCCTGACACTGCTTTGCTCAGAGTGGCGAGGTGTGACAGCCCTCAGACGCACTGCACAGCTGGCTGTGTCAGCAGCAACATCCCTGGCAGCTGTGGGTGCCACAGGGTGCTGGTGCTCAGTGTGACAGATCGAGGGAGCCCTTGTACGCTGCGAGGGGCATTTGTGCAAGGACAATGGTGGCTTGAAATACTGCAGCTCTCCTGCAGCCACTTGTGAAATTACAACCTTGTGGATTCGTATCCTGGCACCATTGAATCCAAACAAAGGCTGTAATACCTCAAGAGTCACTGGAAGGAATGGTAAACTTAGTATGTCCTTGGCTTCAGAGGCTTGCCCCACTGCAGGGTGTGGCTGCCTGCCTTCCATACCTTTTCGTGCCCTCCAGAAAAGAGCATGGCAAGCTCCTCCGTGCAGTTGAATATGTTTCAGATAGTGACCATGGTCTTTGCAACCCCTGTGAGCTTCCCTCTCTGTCGGGGGATGACGTGCTGGCCTTCAGCCAGGGGACTGCTCCGTGTGCTTTGTAGCACTACCCGCAGGTGCTGAACTTCAGAATTCATGATGGTATCTGGCTCTTGAAGAGTGGAACCTTCTCCCTTCAGAATGACATTAGATGGCATTTTTCCAAGGGAGTGGCTTAACTGTCTTTTCCCTCAGCATGCAAGTTGCTGATAGTTTTTCTCTCCTCAGGCTGCTGATACGCTTGCTGTGAGGCAGAAGAGAAGGATCTATGATATCACCAACGTTCTGGAGGGGATTGATCTCATTGAGAAGAAGTCAAAAAACAGCATTCAGTGGAAGTAAGTTACGTCAATTCTGCAGATTTTCACATGCCTAAGAGTAACAAAAATTGCCTCTTTCTACTTCTTCTGATTAGATATGACACCATAAAATTAACATTATGCTTTTCAATGAGCAATATGACATTATAGAATTACAATAAAGTTGCAAATTAACTGTATTTATTTTTCCATTGAGTTGTGTCTTTGATACATAAAATCAAGTTTCAAGCATACAGAAGAGAAACTTTTAGAAAACTAGTAGTGCTACTTTATAACTAGCACTTGCAATTGAAAAACTCACTGTGAATGAATCTGGGAGGGGTATCAGGGCACACTATCTCCACCTATCTGCTGTACCACAGTCCATGCCTATTTTTTCTTAGGCCTGTGAAGGCAAAAGCTCAAGGTAAGAATTATAGGTGAAGGAGAAAGGGCCTGCAAAGCAGTTCCAACACAGAAAAAACTTCATTCCGAAAGAAAATAAAGTTTTGTAGAGGGAAATTCTAAATTTAATCAGAAGTTATGAATTTTCATTTTCCTGTTAAAACACTACTGGGAGGGTAAAAGCTCTTTTCCTTCATATTGAATATTATTAGATGATACTAATTTTTTCCAAAAAAATTTTTCCAAATGTTGAAAAGAGTCTTTAAGAAATTATCATTGCATGTTTGCTTTAGATTTTCACTTGTGGTTTCATGAACCCTTTTACCTTTTTAAGAGGAGTAGGTGCTGGCTGCAATACAAAAGAAGTCATAGACAGGCTGAGGTATCTGGAAGCTGAAATTGAAGATTTAGAGCTAAAAGAAAAAGAATTGGATCAGCAGAAACTGTGGCTTCAACAAAGTATCAAGAATGTAATGGATGATTCTACAAACCACCAATATCCTTTTAAATTAACTGTGCATTTTGGAACTAGAATTAAAGCAACACTTAAAGTATAGGTAATGGATAAAGCATAATGTAGCCCATTTTATTCTGAAGCAAGGTAAGGCAAGTATTTTTTCAGGTTTTGCTTCAACAAATGAATATATAAATCTTATTTACATGACTTTTTAACTTCTATGACTGTGATTGGTAACATGAAAATAACTTAGCGCATATATATATATATGTACAGCAGTAACTTTTAAGTCAATAGTATAATCCTAGTGTCTTATTTGAAATTAGTTATATTGCTTTCCAGAACTAGAATTTATACTTTGTTACCAGTGCTTTACATGAATCTTTTTTGTTGCCTCATTCTTTTGAAAAGATTAAGCTATCACCGAAAGATAAATTGAGTTGACAAAGTCCTGAAGCTTGTTTGGTTTCAAACTGGAAAAAAAAAATCCTGTATATAAATAGCAGAGTTCCAGCTGCATTGCTAATAAGCATGTGTTTAGCTGTCTTGCAAAATAGACACCTGAGACTGGGAGCAGGCAAGTGCCCTATAACACTATTGATAAGTACTTAAAATTTATTGGAGTTTCTGTACAGAAACTGTTTCTGTAAAATGGATTTTGTAGCAAAGGAGATTGAAGTTACATGTTAGGAGAAACTTTCCTTTTGGGAGAGCTAGCACTAGAATTGATCCTCCAGGGAGGTGGTGGAACATCTGTCACTGGAGGTTTTGCAGAAGAGGAAAGACAAACATCTGTCTGGAATGTCTGAACAGTGGATCAATCCTACCTTGAGGCAGAGGAATGGGATGGCAGATGACTTTGGAAGTTCCCTCTAGCAGTATTTTTGTGTGATTCTGGGAAATGCTGATACATACCTGAATTCTGTAGTCAGATTAGCCAGGTAAATGGTATTCTTCAAAACAAGATTTTACATGTTCTCCTTTTTGAGAAGAATCGCTTCTCACTCAAGCAACACAACTATTTTTCTTTTTGTATTTTCTTTGTAGATACAGTTTTTTTCTTTAAAACACAGAACTCTTGTTATTTATAACGAGCCATTCTGAAAGTCAAAAATAATGCCTTGATTATACCTCTAAGTAACTATAATAACATTACAGTTTAGGCTCAGTTTGGACAAACTTCTAAAGGGCAATAAATACCAGTTTTATATTGCTTTAAGAAAAATATTCCTTGACATAAATTACATTTTCATATGTCACTCATGAAGATATCTGCAACTGCTTCAATGGTAAGTTGCTGCCAGGCTGAATTTCTAAAGTGAGGGATTTCTTGCAAAATAACTTGCTAAGTAACCTGCTTTTTCCCTGCAAGTATTTTGAATTTAGAAGTACTCAATAGTGATCAGTACTAGGTAGATGTCTCATAATGTTCATGGCTACCAAGTTCTGGCATTTTCTAGTTGTAGTCACAGATTGTATAGAATGGAAGCTCAGCTGGAGTCTGGCTTTTGGATGTCTTTTTTGGTATTCATACTTTTCAGCAGTTTGCCATGGGCCATTAATGGAACCAGAGACAGGACATGTTGGTCCAACCCTCCAAAAGAATCAGGAAGAGCCAAATTTCTTACCATTTTCTGGTGGCAGCTGTGGCCAGACAGAGCTTTTGATGCTGTACAAATGGAGCCAGCTGAAGGTCAATGATGGAGCATTGCTACTAAATCTAAAGGATTCCTGTACAGGTGATTTGAAGAAATTGCCAAGAAAGGCTGGCAGAGGTTACTTCCCTTGACGTCATCTCCTGATTTTGAGGCACCCAAGGGAAGATGGTTGTTCAGCCTCCAGCTAGGCTCAAAACCATCTTTTCTTTGCCACAAGGAAGACTTTTTTTAATAAAAACACAAGATTAGAAAACTACTGCTGTTTAACAAAAATGAGCTGTTACTGAAAAGAGTTAGTCATTACAAAACATGGAGGCACCTGGCATGGCGCTCACATAGTACTTCACCTAAGTGTTTCTTAGGAGGCAGAGAAAGAAAAGTGTTATTCCAAATTAGTTATGGACAAAGAGGAAATGATGTGCAGGTGGGCAAGTGACCTGCAGTACTGTGCACGTGCTGTGCATGTAACTGTGGTCCCCTGACTTTACCCAACACATTTTAATTTGCATAGTAAGCCACAGACAAGTTTGACAGCCAGCTCTTACATCCCAGTTGTGCTGCGGAAGCCATGAGCTTAGATACTTGGAAGTGCTGGCACTGAAGATGAACATTAATACCTCTTCCTTCTCTTAAATTTCTGTAGTACCACCATTCATCAAAGTCAAAGTGAGGTAGACCAGAGAGCTGGTTTAGCTGAAGTCGTATGAGGAGCGGCTGAGGGAGCTGGGGTTTTTAGCCTGGAGAAAAGAAAGCTCAAGGGAGGCCTTATCACTGTCTACAAGTACCTGAAAGGTGGCTGTAGCCAGTCTCTTCTCCCAGGAAACCAGCGACAGGACAAGAGGACATGGCCTCAAGCTGTGCCCAGGGAAGGTTCAGGTTGGACATAAGGAAAAATTTCTTCACAGAAAGGGCTTTTAAGCATTGGGTCAGGCTGCCCAGGAAGGTGGTGGAGTCACTATCCATGCAGGTGTTCAAGAAACAACTGGACGTGACACTTAGTGCTATGGTATAGTTGACAAGGTGGTGATCAGTCAACAGTTGGACTCGATGATCTTGGAGGTCTTTTCCAACCTAAATCATTCTTCGATTCTGTGAAAAAATGAACTAGTTATGTTCTCCCTATATTAGATATACATATTCTATATTTATATTTTCACCTTATGTTAGATATACAACTAGAAGACAAACGGGTAAAGAAAATTGTAAATCTTGTACTGTTGTGAGAAAAGGTTTTTTGCAGCTATGATCTAAATATTGGAATTCTGTGATTTATACTATGCAATATACTTGGATCTTACAGGGACTACATATGTCCTACCACAAGTTTATTATGCTAAATTGTGCAGTACTTTAGGTGGCCTTGGAGAATTTCGAGATTTCATTTGAGTGGATACTGTACAAGACTTAAGAAAAATACACTTAACACTTTCTTAAAAATTGCTGTTTAACCAGGAGATACACTTCTAGCAATTCAAGCACCTTGTGGTACACAGTTAGAAGTACCTAGACCTGAAATGGTATGTACTGGTTTCTTGTTTACCTAAGTGTTCTAGAGCAATAGTGGAAAAGAAGAGCTATTTTAGAGCAGAGGATTTATTTCTATCCATGTGCAAGACGAGGGGGAGAAAGGATTAGGATTGTTTCAGTTGAGAAGAGAGAGGCCAGATAGAAAAAAGTGGGTTTTGTACACTTAGACTAATGATAACCCTGCCTTCTATTAAAACCAAGATACACAAGTGGATTTCTTCTTCTCTCTTGCTTTTAAATGTTGCAACTTGCAAAGTAATGCATAGTTGTCATGAATTCTCTTGAGAACTCAGTGACTTTTATGTGTCAGGTTTCTCTGTTGTATTGTTAAAATGGATCTCTTAAGAAAAAGCATTTTAAATTTAGTTTTGATTTAGTTTGGATTTAGTCTCATGGTACTAGACTGGATAGAGAAACAGACTGCAGTCTCGCTATAGCCAAAAGGATTAAATTGGCAAGATTAAAGTAGGAGGCCAAATTATTTACTTCTGTCCATCTTTAACTTTTTTTTTTGTTGTTGTTGCAGTGCTTGGTTTTAAATAGTGTTTACATAGTTGGGAGAGAGCATTGTGTGAAGCGTGATAGCCACTGTGCTTATAGAAGGCTGAAATTCACCTGAGAAGTTTCACAAGCTATTTTTAGTGAGGCTAAGCACAGTCTAATGTCATAAAAGCATCCAAGGCTAGAGCCATGAAGCTGATCAGTGGTACTATCTTTGTCCGTCTCTGCTGAAATCAGTTCAGGCAATGGTAAGGTTCTCTGCAGGACCCAAGTCAGCAGCTGTGATGTTGGATTTTGGGGTTTTTTTCTTTTTGTTGAGGACTAAAACAGTTGATCTTAGTCTTCATCACCTTGTACAGCTCCAAGTTCTCAAGGAAAAGTAACTTTCATAATACACCACCTTTACAGGGACAGAACGGACAGAAGAAATACCAGATCAATCTTAAAAGTAGTTCAGGACCTATCCATGTGCTGCTTATAAATAAAGAATCGAGCTCCTCCAAGCCCACGGTGTTTCCGGTTCCTCCGCCTGATGACCTTGCACAGCCCCCATCTCAACCTGCAGCTCCAGCGACTCCACTTAAACCGGCTGCAACTCCTCCAAATCCCCCAGAACAGCGTGACCCGAACCAAGGACAGGAGTTACCGCAAACAGCAGTTGCGGACACACCATCAGGTGGATCCAGGGGTTTTCCTACCTCCGATGGGTGGGGGAGGAAGGCAGCTGGAGGGAAAGAAGAAACTGTTAAGAAAGGTGGTGGACAAAAGAAAGATCAAGAGTTTGCATAGGGTAGCAGCTGTCATTAAAAGACTATTCCAAGGGCTTAGTAACAGCTCTCAGGAGGTTACAGAGACTCCTCTTCCTCTTCTGTCTGGTGAAACAGGTGCTTCCCTCAGAGCTTATCATCATACACTGAACAGGTTTTGGATGTAATCCTGTTAATTATTCTGAGGTGCTTCTCCAGAATGCCGTATGGAGCAAAATTGCAAACCTCTTGATGGAGGATATGATTTGAATGTGTACCTTTTAATGAGACTGATAATACAGGCACCAGTTCCAGCTATTGTACCACAAGGTCGCTTACCTTCTTCCACATAACCACAGTGAGAGGCTGCCTGAATAATAGGGGTTTTTTTCATAATAAGTTAATAGGTAATAGGAAAAGATTAAGAAAATGCTGTGAGTATTGTAACTGCATTTCTGAGGGGTCCTCATTACCTTCATTTATTAGCCATTAATTAATTGACAATTAATTACACTGTGCCTATGACTCACCCGATCCTGGACACTGGCCATGTTCTCCTGAAAAGACAAAGCTGGGGGCAGGAGCTTTGTGTTCTCTTTCACCATGACAGACTTGTGACATGCCTTCCTGTCCGTGTAGATGGCAGCACCCAGCGGGACAGCACAGCCCCCGCAGCCCCTTACTCCAGCCTGCCGGAGCCAGAGCTGTACCCCAGCCTGTCTGGGGATGGTGCCCAAGCCTCAGCCAGCTCCAGTGACTACCAGAGCTTGCTGCCTCTGGATGTCAACTGTATTCTCAAGCCAAACTCATTTGACATTGCAAAGATGGAGGAGCCTGCAGGTAGGAAGCAGTAGTTCCTGTTGAAATGTTTTTCCTGGTTCCCTGAGCCCTTCCTTGTGACCAAGCTACCAATGAGTTACACAGAGGAACAAACAGGCCTCTGTTTTTCTCCTAATGAAGCCAGTGAGCCAGCTGAGAGGAGCATACTCATTTTGAGCAAATGAGTTTCCTTGCTACCAAATAAGCTGCATGTTGTATATGGCTCTTGGGTTTTAAGAGACAAGTGGGAAAAACGTATTGGGGGAAAAAGCTGAGGGATACAAAGATAAATATATTTTACATGTACATGGCATACTACCTCTGCAGCTCCTACACTGCACTGGCCATAGTGTACTTGTCAATTCAGTGTTTTAATGCAAACAATGTGTTGATTGCTATAAGCACGTGTTAAAAAACCCTACATACTTTAAAGCATGTGCTCCTGTCTTTCACAGGAAATATCAGTGGGGATATTATTGATGAACTCATGTCTTCTGATGGTAAGTATTTAACATCTTTTCTAATAATCAAAAGTAGCAGTATGGTTTTTGTGTCAGCAGCATTTAGGAGGCATCTGTTAAATCTGATGCCAAGAGTCAGTATGAAACTACTTCTTTCCCGTGTTGCCTCTTCTGTCACTTTTGTCTTTGCTCCCCTTTCTATTCCCTGCAAGTTTTATTTAACAGTCAAAATATGAAAACCTTAATCCAACAAGCACTTACATGCATGAATAACCCACCAGTCCTTAATTTAGGGACAAAGAAAGAACAAGCTAATGACTAGTGTGCTGCCTTAAAAAAAAAAAATTGGTTTAATTCTGTTCTGCCTAAGGCTTTGTGCAGGTGCTTTGAGTAAGTATTTCGGAACATAATTCTGGATGCAGACTGATACATGTCCAGCTGTGATATACTAACAGAACAAATGTCATTTATTCTGTTACAAACACCCATTTCTGCTCCTGCACCTCTTTGGCCATATGAGTGCAGCACTGTACCACAGCTACTAGAGTTCATGTGCTGCCTACCTCTCTGCCACTCTCACCGAGGTGCCAGGCAAAGAGGTGAACTCAGCTCGCTTTGTTCCTTTTGCTCTGTGTTCTGTAAGGCCTGTGATAATATCTGCCCTTCAAGCAGACCACCTCAGGGCTCATCCAGAAAGAGATGTGGTTACAAGATCCGAGGGGCAAGATGGCATTCTGTGAACATGCCAGTATGTGGTTAACATGGAAACTGCCTCCACTTCTAGAGCAGGGATAGCATGCCCAGCTCATGTACACTGTGTTGGAGTTCCTACAGTGCAGAGTGAGGGCTGAGGCTTCTCTTCTTGCATTCCCCCCACAAAGACAGCTTCGAGTCCATGCTTGAAATGCAGTGCACAGACAAACTGCTAGCCTCCACTTCCCTTCTGTAAAAACAGAGAGAATGCTAACTTCCTTACTTATTTGAAGGCTGATGGATGCAGTATTGTAACAAGACAAAGGAATATAAATACAAATTAGGGCTTTCTGGTTAAAGTTTTCAAAAGCTGCTCAGGAGCTCCTTTGCTGCAGAAGAAGAAATTAAACCCATATTCCACAGCTATCACTCCACTTCAGCAAACTGACTTAAAATACCAAACAAAAAATGGTAGATACATCACTTACTGCCTTAGTTTGAATGCAGTAGAGATATTCACAGTATGTATCCCAGTGAGCTTGTCAGATTATCAACTTTTTTAATTATTAAGACTAACCCTGATGACAAACATACTGAATTATGATAGGGCTGATTTTCCAAAAGTGCTTTAATTTAAACTAAGCTATTCCTGCTTTACAGTTTTTCCTCTCTTACGACTCTCTCCTACTCCCGGAGATGACTACAACTTTAACCTGGATGATAATGAAGGAGTCTGTGATCTCTTTGATGTGCAGATACTAAATTATTAGATATTGTGTCAACCAGACTACTTATCTACCTCTAACTATAACATTCTAGACTTCTTCATAACCTAAGTATTTGAATAATGAATGTATAACTTCTTAGTTCACTGACTCTGGGAGTATATTTCCTTTTGTTTCCTTTAACTACTTCACAAAACAAATTCAAGAACAAGAAAAAAAGGGCTCTTATCAAAAATTCTGGCACTTTTTCACCTGAGTGTTGTTCTGTGTAATCCAATTGTTTGGAGCTTTCTTTAGTAAGAAAAGTGAAAATACTTAATAGCCTTTTGATCATTTTTTAAAAAATGATTAGGCTTCTTGCTCACAGTTAACAGCATTTTCTTTGAAGCTTTACTGCCAAGAAGCTTTCTATAGTCTTTTTTAACTTTTCAAACAATTTTGAAGCTTTCACTGCCAAGTTGAAATGTGAAGGGTATCAACTTGAGTTATGCTAAATTGTTTCAGTGAACCAATTTTGTGAAGTGCCTTCTGTTTTAGCACTTTAAGTTTCTCACACTGACTTCTGACATTCCACCTTCCTACATGATAGGAAAGGTCTGTTTGTAGTTTGTATTAAAGTGTGCCAATACTTGTATATTAACAAATTTTTTTTAATAAAATTGTGCAAAGCCATCAGTATTTGTGGTCTTTCATTTCTTGCAACCCCTTCATTGTCCATTTTGCATTACAACTGAGATAATAGGCTTGTGGCAGCATCCACGTTGGGTGGTTCCTTTTCCAGATTTGTGGAAACCTGAAAAAAAAATTTCAGTTTAAAGTAGAAAGCAATTTCTTTTTATTCTGCTTGAAAAAAGCCCCAGACTAATAAATACCCATTGTCCAGAACATTAGTTTGTCTTTTATATATTTAATTTAGGCTAATTTTTCAGTCATACTTCAATAATTTGGGGGGATTGCAGGATACACTGAAGTTGAGACATAAGCAGAAAATGCTTTGTGCTTCAGGAGTGTCGTACCAGTAACCGTAACACACATGGCCCAACTGAGACAGGCTCAGCTTTTAGTTCACAACTGCTCTCAACACTACTTTTGCAGCTTTGGAGAAAATACTGTTACAGCCTGAGCAATCAAATTCAGCAGTCATGTAGAGACCTACTAGCACAGGAGCAGTAGTACAGTCTGAATTCTTGGAAGAATAAGTAACAAGCCAGCAGGGACAGAACCACTGGCTCTAACTGCCTTGAAATCCTTGCTTGGCCTCATCCTGTGCTGGCAGCACTGTCACTTATGTTTCATTTTTCCCTCAGCCTCTCCTTAAGGTATTTGACACTTCTTCTGTTGCTCCCAGCCGTACAGAAACTTGTTCACCTCAGGCACACTGAGAACTCATGTCCACTTCTCCAAACTCCACCTTCCCCCAACAGCCAGGATGGATTCATCTGCACCTCATCCTGAAGCACTGCTTTGTCTCCCTGAAAGTGTGCCTAGAGCATCAGTCAGCATAAAGAGTTTATATGGAGGAACTTGTCAGGAATCAAACTTGTGCAAGAGTCAGAATCAAAATTCTTGTGCAAGACTGCAAGTAGGCCTGTATACAAAAAACAGACAAAGGCAAGTGAAACTGCCTGGAACCCTAAGTGCTGCAGGCAAAACCTCTGCTACAGAAATTGCTGATTCAGGTGTTGGTACTTCTGATGAGGTAATATGAAGGCTTGGGAATCGGGAACAGAGAGAGGCAGAACTGTTTGTTTCAAAGCACTGTCAGGTACTTCAGGTAGGGAACAGCCAGGTTCATCCTCTCTGTGTCTATTCATGTGGAGACATAAGTTTCAAATCAAGAGGATGGAGCTGGAACTAACTTTAAAAACCAATTAGAAATCAGCTAGAATGTAATTTAAAAATATGCTTTTGAAGTGTGCTTCAGTGTGGCTACCCCCCTCTTCTCTACTTTAGTAGTTATATAGCATTTCAACATGCTAACCAGCTTTCAGCATTACCACACAAATGACATTCATAAAACTGAGATTCTAGCTTTAAAGCAACTGCATGAATTCACAGATTCACAACTATTGTGAGGTGGAAGGGATCCACAAGGATCATGAAGTGCAACTCTTAAGTAAAAGGCCCACAGAAGGGTTGAACCCAGCACCTTGGTGTTACCAGCACCATACTTTGACCAACTGCACTAACTGCCTGCAGTCTCAGAGCCACATTATAATGCTTTAAACACAAAAATTATTTTCATTCTCCTCAGATTTTTACAAATGGAAGTTACCTGCTGAGTCTTCTGAGGTTCTGAGGTGGTACCTTTTGATAGCTGCTGTATTTCTTTCTGAACTTCAGCAAATGCTTTATTTATTGCGCTAACTTTTTCAGCATTTTTAATGTTTATCTGGGAGAGAAAAAAATACACACATTGTTATTTTTAACAAAAATTCCACTGATGTGGAATTTCCCCCATTTTTGTGCAACTATTATGCAGCCAGTGTTATATGCTTTTCAGTATGTTTTATATGTTATTTCATTAGGTCATCTAGTTATGTACTAATATATGTAAAATTTAAGAGTTAAACTTTCTCTATTGGAATGGGAGCCCGTAGTGATCCAGAAAGAGAACACAGAGAAAACAAAAGCCAGGCTTCATAGGCCCTGCTACACCACCCTCAGCTCCTCTTAGCTGGAGTGGAGTCCCAGGAAGGGTTCCTTCCTTCATCTCTCTGGTGGACTGACTCTGGCTGGATGCCAGGTGCCCACCAAAGCTGCTCCATCACTGCCTTCTTTAGCTGGATAGGGGACAGGAAATATAATGGAGGGCTCAAGGGTTGAGATAAAGGCAGGGAGAGATCACTCAACAGTTGCTGTCACGGGCAGAACAGACTCAACTTGGGGAAAATTAATTTAATTTGTTGTCAAACAAATGCTGCAGAGGAATCTCATCTCTGGCACCTGGAGCACCTCCTCCCTCTCCTTCTTCACGACCTTGCTGTCTGCAGGGCTGTTTCTCTTTAAAATTCTCACTCCTCTGTTCTGACTGCTGCTGGGGATGTGCTTCTTAACTACATCACCCCAGAGGCACTGCCAGTCCCTGATAGGCTCTGCCTTGGCCAGCAGCATATCCATCCTGGAGCCAGCTGGCATTGGCCCTTTCGGACATGAGGAAGCTTCTAGCAGCTTTTTAGAGAAGCCACCCCTGTAGCCCCTCAAACCCAATACAATTTGTAAATGATTTCACCATTTTGAACTTCGTCCAGTAGCTTACCTTTCATCATCACACCTTGCATCCTAATTGTTCATACTATAGGTCTGGCCAACAATGTCTACTGGGTTTTGCCACAGTATTTAAAGAAACTCTGCAGCTGTAGCAGAGTGGGATGTGTATCTCTGTGCACCTCAGCCTCTCTTTTAGCTCAAGTCTGCCTTTGTAAGTTATTTCATCAAAGATGCTTGCTTTCAAAGAGGAAGAGCTAGAATATGGACACGTGTTGCCCTCTGGGGACAACTATCTGTGGCAGAGGAGCAGAGTGGATGCAAGAGGGCATAAACTCTCACCACTGCAGCAAAATAAGATTCAGCTGATCTCAGCACTAGCACCTGCTGCTTCCAAAATCTGGACCAAGATCCTTGCCAGGTAATGACCTATTACATTGCAAACATTCCAGAAGCACGCTCATAGGTCTTTAGGCAACCCCAAATTTCAGGATACCCACTGCTGTTCTAAAGGTTACCCCTGTAATTGACCTCTCAGCAATTTAAACAGGCAGAAGCAAACTGTGAATGGTTACATGTATTCATTTTGCTTTCAAAGCCTCCATAATTTCAGAGCATGTATACAGTAACAATAATTCCATTTATTCTGAGTGACCAAGAGAACCAGTATTAAGAAAGCAGTGACAATGAGGCTGATAAAACAGGCCTACTCAGATCAACACTTTAACTGGGACAGTGACTGGAGAAATACAGCCCCAGCTCCTAGCACTGATCAGAGTGGATGGACTGTTCATAACATGACGGACAAAGACTATGTGTTCCATCAGCGCTTCTCACCATCTTCCAGCTTCACAGGGGTGTTAGAAGGTTCCCGTTATAATGCATGATATCTTCAGGTACTCAGGCAGAACTCCTCCACAGAAAGAGGCTCTACAGCTAGCACAGGTATCTATATCAGAAGTTGTCTGAACAGTTACAATGGACTTTTAGCTATTAATTTAAGCTATTAACAATTTTTTTTCTGAGCATCTTCCTATACTGCTTAATGATATGTAAATCCCATTAAGCCCAAAGGCTTAATGCACTAAAGAATACAGCTTCAAACACAGAGAATAAAATTTTACTCCTAATAAGCTACTGACTTTTCATGAATATGATTTAAAACCTGTTTCTCCCTTTATTATACAGAACAGTCTAAGAGGAGATGCGACGCCAGCAACATGAAATTGTTTCTTCCAAAGTTTGTTACATTCCTGTCTGTCCTCCATATTAATTCGTCAAGTGGCTTTGGCTTGCAGGAGGAAATCTAAAACAGCCTTTTTTTTTAGAGCTATTTGCTTATGTTTGTCCAGTACACTCCAACTGCATAAAATGGAAAAAATAAGCCACTATCTGTTTTTACTACTTTTATTAACAGATACTTTTCTAAAGGGACAGCTGAACTCTCACAGAACACATCAGGCTGGAGGCAGGGTTTGAGGAAATACCTTGTAATGACTCACTGCTACCAATAGGAAAACTCTTGCTTAGATCACGCCCATCCCTCTTCCTCTGCACTGCTCCATGACCCACTCTCTCCCTCCTCTGGGCCGTGGTCCTCTACAGACACAAAAATAACAACATTATTTTTGCTTCTTTGTTTTTCCATTGCTTTAGTATGTTAAATTGGCTCACAGAAGCATCTGCAGAGCATCACAGCCCATGTAAGGTGCAAGAAAGGGGCAGAGGGGAATTAAGAGCAAAACATCCATCAGTGCGCACTCCTGGGTCTGTTCACTGCATCTCACTGACAGAGTTCTTACTTGACAGCTGAGGCAAATAAACAGCTACTGGATCAGAATAGGCTCGCTCCATCCTTTCTGGTTCTTTCCCTCTAAAATGCTTCTCTTTGCATTCATTCATTCATATTTAAGTTTGTCCAACTCACCCACCCAGCACATAAAAACGCAAAATGTATTTTTAATTGCTTCTGTTGCTGATTTAGCAAGTTGAGTCACCTAGTGGGCGAAGAGTTCCTGAGCCACCATCAAGGAGAGCTGTGGGAACATAGCCCAGAGCCTGGCAAACGGATCGCCTCCTGGAACCAGGAACGTGATGCAAAGCAGCACGACTTCCCCTTGTTAGTTGTACTATGCCCGGTGCTGCGGATCAAGGCATTTTGTTAAACTGTACCCTGAATTACACCTTCAGTGACGCTGTGAATGCAGTCCACTGAATGCGAACTCGCTGAACTGCTGATGCCCCCTTTAGCATCGCATTCCCAAGGACAAGGCGAGATGCTATCAGACACTTCCCAAACCACACCCCCCTCAAGCACAGCCTGATGTCTTCTGTGGCATATGCCTGCAGATTAGTCAAATGAACTTCTTGTGCTTCTCTTTTTGCCGATGATGACATCCACATACAAACCTAATTTTCGGGTGAAAATCGTGCACTTTGCCGCTTTATGCCCGGACGCACACTGCCCCTAAAACAGCTCGATTTAATCAGTTCCGAGCGCTTCCTCCGCCGCGCAGCGAGGACGAGGAGGAGGAAACCCCTCCGGGCCGAGGCCTCCCGCGGGCGCAGCAGCAGAGCCGGGGCCCTCCCCGTGGTGGGGCGCTGCCGCAGCCCGGCCAGCGCCTCCTCCCGCCGCGGCACCCACCTGCTTCAGCCCGGAGGTGACGGGCCGCGCCTTGCCCTTGGCCTTGGCCCTGAGGACGCCGCTGCGGGCGATGCGGAACACGCTGCCGGCCTTGGCGGCCCCGCCGCGGCTCTTGCCCATGGCGGCGGCTCCGGGCGCGGGCGGGTGACGCCACACGGGGCTGGGACGCGGGAGCCGCCAATCGCCCACAGCGCCCTCAGGGGGCGGGCGCAGCGCGCGCGGAGCCGTCAGGGGGCGCGCGCCGCCTCGGGTGGGCGCTGTGGAGTCGCAGCGGGGAATGGTCGTGGCGGAACGGCCCTGTCCCTGTCCCCGTCCGAACCCTTCCCGGTCCGCTCCCGGCCTCAGCCTCGGTCCCAGCTCTGCTTGCCTCTCCCGCGGCTTCACAGCCAGCTTTTGCAGCACGGGAAAGCTGAGAGCTCCGGGCCGCGCGCCCGCAGCCCAAGCGCGGAGTCCCAAGCTGCGCGTTGCCACAACAAGCACGTGCCCACGGCAGTCCCCGACGCACGGGGCGCTTGGATACAAGAATAAATTCCCAGTGGGTTGTGGGACACTCTCCTGCCTCACGGCCCCGCTTGGGAAAACGTGGAATCTTCCTGCAGCCGATTCCAAAGAGAATTGGGTTTACACCCCTGGGAGAAAAACGGGAGGGGATGCAGCGGTGCGTACTTGGCTTTACTTTCGAGAGTGGCGGGGGTGACCCCAGGAATGGGCACTCCCGTCCTTCCCTGCCGCACAACCCGTGCTCTGGCGGGACGGGGGCTGCAGCTTTCCTCTGTTGGAGCGGGCCATTGAGAGATGGCACTGCCTCCCCCGGGCCGCTCCGGCGGTGCTGGGGGGAGCCTGGGGAGAGGCTGGGCGGCGAAGGCCTTGGGGCGAGAACAGGCACGGACGGGACAGGAGGCCGGAGCGCTGCAGGGCTCCTTATCAGCGCCCGAGGATCGGGGCGTCGCCGCCCGTTCCCTTCAAATCGGGTGCAGCCGCCTCTCCCGCCCCAGCCCGTCCCATCCCGTCCCGTCCGTCCCGTGCCGGCAGGAGAGCAGAGCCATGCTGCACTGGGGATACGACGAGCACAACGGTAGGGAACGGCGGGGGGGGGCGGG
>VZTE01006657.1:135076-165288 GCA_013397775.1 Eulacestoma nigropectus
GGCGCTTCCCGCGGGACCGTCGGGGCGGCCAGCGGGGTCCCGCCGGGAGCGCCTCCCGCCGCTGGCCTCGGCAGCTCCCTTGCCCTCGGGAGAGCTGCATGAGCTGAAATGCTTTGCAGCCTGAGAGCGCGCAGATTTTTGTCTCGGCATTCTGCAAGGCAGGAGGCTGAGAGGTGTCCGTCCGTGCGGCATCGCTTGCAGAGGAGGGCTTGGGCTCCGGGTCGGGTCTGTGGCGTTCCCGGTTGGGATTTCGTTCGCTCCTTTAAGCTGAACAGTGGCGTGCACGGATCGAGTACGTGATAGACAGCCACGCTGATCGGAACTGCTGTACCAGCAGTGCTTTTCTGATTCCAGCTGTGTTCTGCTTCTGTTACACGGTGGGAAATCCTAGTTACTTGACTGGGTTATTTAAATGTATAACTACGCACCTAAGAGGAGATGCTTTTGGATTTTAGTTGTTCCATGGTTTCCTTCATCTTGTCAGCCTTTGAAGTCCCAAGATGGGCTCATCAGCAGGCTTAAAGACTTTGCTCTGTTTTGCATTTTAAGTCATGCAAACGCTGCTCCGGTGTGCAGACGGTCTCACAAGTCATGCAAGTAGAAATGAAAGTGTTTTTGTAAATTGTAGGCTTAGCTCCGATAAAGTACATGGAATAACTTATATTGTCTGTACACAGAGAAATGAAACGCCGTGACCGTAAAGGGAGACAGCTATGTATTTGCATATACTAATGCCTATAAGAATATGCTTTGTGTATATGATTACTTAGACTTTGGAATACTGTTTGTGCAAGAACTACCTTTCCTTCCTGGCCCTCTTGTTCCATCTTTTCTGGATGGATGTACTTTTCCTGAAAAACTGGGTGGTGGTGGATCACAGGGATGTTGCAATGATTGGGTGTGTTATCTGCGCTTGTGCAGTCTACCCTACCCCTCCCCTGAAGACGTAAATGGGTCTTGTTTTTCATATTTTTTTCTCCATAGGTTTCCATGCTTTGAGCTTCACCTGCACTGTCCAGATAAGAAGCCCACTTTCCCTCCCTTATCCTATCTCTTCGTGTTTGTTATTCTCAACTTCTAGAGAGGGGAACCCACCAGAATTTCTATTGGGGTGGCCCTGGACCTTGCTTGAGGCGCCATCTCTCCTATAAAACTCTGTTTACTGCCTGCCTGGTAACATATTTGAGGTGGAGTTTGCCTTTCACTCCTTTCTTGGTGCCCTGCAGCAGCTGTGGGGTGGGTAGTTCCTCATCAGTCTATCCCCTTCACCACACCTTTCATAGGAGACTAAAGGAGGGAGGCATGGATTTTGAACACTTCAGTGCTGTGCTGTTCCCTAGCATCAGTTTTATTTCTCAGCTTTTTCTCTTTTAATGCATTTATTTTACTGATTTGGCTTGTTTTTATTGTTTGAGTGAGTAGCAGATGAAGGAAATTGCTCTGATTCTTGAAAAATTTTGTTGCCCTTCATGGGCCTGAAAATAGTTTCCCTGAAACTAAGATTACCTCTTACAACTGAGACAGAAATAAAGTGACATTAAATCTGGTGCAGTTATATACTATCGTTGACTGCCTGAAGAGTTGAAAAGCCATCTATGTTCACTCTGAGTTCTGCATTTGTTACTTGCAACAGTCACAACAGAAATCATTATGTGCATGAACTGTCAAATATTAAAACATGCATGTCTGCATATGTGTAATATCTATGTTTAAGGGCATGGGCTTGCTGTTATATACAGTATTAAAAGTTTTGGGGACTGACCCTGGCTGGACAGGAGAGAAAAAAGACTGAAAGTCTCATGGGTCAAGATAAGGATAGGGAGAGATCACTCACAAGTTACTTTCACAGGCAAAACAGACTCAACTTGGGGAAATTAATCTTATTTGTTGCTTACCAAATCAGAGTAGGGTAATGAGAAAATAAAGTAAAATCTTTAAAACACCTTCCCTCCAACCCTCCTTTTATCCCAGGCCAAACTTCACTCCTGACTTTCTCCACGTTCTCTCCTGCAGCAGCTGCAGTCAGTTCATCACATGTTGTCTCTGCCTCTCCCTTCTCCTCAGTGGGAGGACTCCTCACACTCTTCCCCTGCTCCAGCGTGGGGTCCCTCCCATGGGAGACAGCCCTCCATGAACTTCTCCAATGTGAGTTCTTCCCACAGGCTGCAGTTCTTCACAAGCTGCTCCAGTGTGGATTCCCCATGGGCCCCCAAGTCCTGCCAGCAACCCTGCTCCTGCTTGGGCTTCCCATGGGGTCCTGCCAGGAACCTGCTGCAGTGTAGGCTGTCCATGAGGTCACAGCTTCCTTCAAGACACATCCACCTTCTCCAGTTGTGACCCTCCATGGGCTGCAGGTGGATCTCTGCTTCACTGGGGACCTCCATGGGCTGCAGGGCACAACTGCCTCGCTCTGGTCTTCACCATAGTGCAGGGAATCTCTGCTCTGGTTCCTGGAGCATGTCATCCCCCTCCTCTTGGTGTCTGCAGAGCTGCTTCTCTCACATATTCTCACTCCTCTCTTTAGGCTGCTGTTGCACAGTAACTTTTTCCCCTTCTTAAATCTGTTATTCCAGAGGTGCTAGCATTGTCCCTGATGGGCCCAGCCTTGCCCAGCAGTGGGTTCATCCGGGAGCCAGCTGGCATTGGCCGTATTAAGTTTCAGCAGCTTCTCACAGAAGCCACATCTGCAGTCTCCCTGCTACCAGTATCTTGTCACACAAACGTAATGCAGAAGTTCTTGGTTACTTTGATGCATATATTTCTGAAATGATGGAGGCATTATTTTATTTCTACGAAAACCTTGGCCTTTGCTTTCTTGCTGCTTTTCATACCTCACAGTTTTGATGTTCCTTATCTGTAGAGGCATAATACTGAAATTTTGAAAACTGGCTTCAGTGTGGCATCATGCATGCTTTTCACTGCTGCTCAAGGTTCCTGTCAGGAGAGGAAAGTTCTTGCCTCTTCAGTCCTTTTTGGTTTATAGGGGAATTGCTTTAGTTAAAAGGCAAATCACAGAATGAGTAAGATTGGAAAGGACCACAGTGGGAAATCACTTGTCTTCAGTTTACTATTTGTTTAATGAAATGTAAGGAAATTATTTACACGAGGTGTCTTTTACTGCAAAAATTTCTATTGATCTAGTTACTACTGTAATGCTGAGGCATTTTATAAATAAAAGCGATATTAATTTATAGAATCATAGAATCTTTTAGATTGCAAAAGATGCTTCAGTCCAGCCGTAACTCCTTATGCATTTTTTCTTTCTGAGAATAATTACATCATTCCGATATCTGCATTTTAAAAAGTTGCTTAATTTTACCCATTATGAATTTTTAATTGCTTTTATTTGAGCTAATCTTACTGTAACCTAATATACAACCAAATAACTTGCAAACCTAACTTTATAAATTTAAGTACTCTGTGTTTGATAAACTGGGCAATGGATTCTCTTTAGAAATAAATTATGATGTGATCCTGTCAAGATCAGACCATACTAAAATAATGAATTTTCTATATATAATAACAAGCTGTCAAAAAAAACCCCAAAAAACCAAAAATCAAACCCGTTTTCACTTGTACATGTTCCATTTATGCACGTATAGAGGCTCACTGGAACTCAGCTGTATCCTGTAGTGTCTTCACTGGGCTTGTCTCAAATTATCCTGTTGATGAAATTCGTAATCTTTAGCTTCAGCTGGATAAAAATGCAACACTGTGAGGTGCTATAGTGAGTTCTATTTCCTGGGAAATTCCTAACTGCCTTCATTGTGAGATCTGTTTCATGAACTGGATGTGTACAATGCTGGTGAGTGGTATATGCAGCGACAGTCTGACCTAAAAGTGTCAGACAATTCATTGCCTTTGGTAATGCTGTGTCCAGAATAAAGGCATGAAATCTTCACAGCAGGTGGTTCAGGTTTTTGTCATAAATCTCAGTCATAATGGCTTTAATTGTTAAGAGCTACTAGAAAATTGCCTCTAGCAACAGAACATTTTCCCAACAACAGGAGAGGATTTCATAAGTTCAAAAATCGGTATATTAATCACTGTCATTTTGTAAAGGAAAAAATGAAGGGAGGTGAATCATTGAGTTATACTCCCTGGATATGTCTTAAAGTGTATGTTTAGAAATCTGAAGTGTGCATTTTTTTAATATGGAGGCATCTAATTCAGATCTGAATTTAGAAGGAATTTTCACCCTGAAGATCCCACTGGCTTAAATCTGATTGTATGACATGCATTTGAGCATCCTTTTCAACAGTAATCACTTTTTTACAAGTCATACATGAAGTTTGTGTTGGGATAGGGTCTGTAGTAATGAATTGACAGTTTTCCTAGAGTAGCAAAAGTATGATAATTGTATTAGATAGCTGATAGATTACCTAGTAAGGAACTTCTTGATATAACCTAGTGGTACAAAATAAGCTGAAGTTTCTTGATATTTTTCTGTATATTTTGAAAAGTCAAGTGTCTGCTGATTTGTTTTTCTGGTAGATGTTTAATCCCCATAGCCAAACAGTGTTTTGGTCATCTGAGCTAAGAACAAGTGCAAAACCATCAATAATGTCTTTTTAGACATGAATATTATTGTTAAATAATTAGCTAGTGACAGAATCACAGCCTTGGATCCTCTTTTTGGTACCTTTGTATTATTTCTGAATGCAAGTAATCCATATTACTTAATTGAAATAACTATAGTTATTTCTGAGACAGAGCTATAGGACCAAGTAGTTAAGCACATAAATATATTTTTGCTTTTTCTCAGTTAAGGAATATTAGAAATACTAAAATTAAGTAGCAATAAGCTTTTTCTAAGCATCCCAAATCACGGTAGTAAGGTATAAGTTATGGAGTGGTGCTTCTTAAAAATAAAATTTTGCATTGCATCCCTAACTACAGGGTGTTAGGATCTAAACACAAATAAAATTACATTCTAAACTGTATATTATTTGAATATTGAATAGCTTTGACGACCATTTGTGAAGTGAGAAGAATTAAGTTTAAACAGTTTTATGTTTCAAAGCAGTAAGATTTTTATCTTCTACCTTAGAATCTATTTCTTTATTGAGTTTATTTAATGGAGTAATTAACAAAAGTACTTTTTACCAAATCAAGACTGAAGACATTTGTTCTAAGGCTAAAGTCTTAGGCTGTTCTTTACAAGCTTTTCCCGCTTATATTTTTCAGTGCTGCTCAGAGGAGAATCATTCTCTGCCCAGGTGCTGTGCAAGCTGCAGCCCCATGGCCCTGTGGGCGCTTCCCTCCCTGATTTACTGCCGGGGTGCCTGGGTGCTTTTAGCACCTGTGAGTTCCTGAGCTGTGTTCACTTCTATTGAAGTCAAGGAAAGAAAAATATCTAATAGCTTCTGATGTTTGGCTGTTAACCACTGCATCATAGGTTTTCATCCTTTTTTGTCATCATGTTTATTTAAGTTCTGAGCCACCCAGAAAGACCCAAACCCAAATTTTACACTGGTCAGTTATCTTCAGTATGAGGAGTTAGTTATGAGGATTTCCAGTGATGCAGATTTTGTAAGACCAGGTTCTGATGCTCATATTAATTTTTTTCTTATATTCAGTCTCTCTAAATTGATTTATTATGCTTCTTACTGATTATAAGCCTGGAGAAAAAACAAGTGCTGTGCTCTTCTTAATACTGAAAGATCGTTTGCCCTGCAGACTTTTACCTTTCACCTTTCTCTTTGTCCTTTCTTCTTTCCCCTTGCTTTCCCCTGCTTTCCATCCTAAACCTTGTTTTCTGTCTTTACTTTATAGAATGTATTCCCCAGGCAAATTATTCATATTTTTCTTTACCCTCTTATCCAAATATGGCACATTAAACAGTGGCACATAAATTCTTATTGTGAATCATTGGGGACGCTCTGATGTTTAGTAGGTAACAACAGACAACTCACACATCTTATCAATGAAGCTTTTCTTACTATTTTAGGATGTCATTTGCCATTTTCTCATGTCTATATTATTGACTTATTAGCTTTTCAGCTGACATTTGGCTTAGACTGCTTGGAGAGAGAAAGCTTGAAATGACTAGTATTGATTGACAGCTTCTATAGTCCTATAATTTCTACCTAAGTCTGGTGAATGGGGCTGCATCTATGTCTGGAAGATCTACTCTCATCAGCTGAAGGCAGTAGAAATCCAAACCTCATGCAGGCACCACTGTCCTGAGTGTTCCTGTTCTGTGATTTGTCAGTGCTACACTAGTGTGTGTAAGTGTGCCTGTGTGCATGGAGACTTCATGGTTAGAGGGTGACAGTCTCTCTTCGTTGTGACAGCTGGTAGGCACAGTTGGTGGGCTGGGAGGAGGTGATCGGAGGTGCAGCAATGCTTAGGTTCCAGGCACTGCCATCAGGCCCCAGGAACCACTTAGCATTTTTTGGCATCACCAGTCACCTTTTTTGACATCTCCCCATCTCATTCAGAGTGATCAGCAGAAGATGTGTTCTCAGGTCTTTTGCAGCAAATGACTAAGGCATAAAAAAATCCTTAATGCGGGGTTTTGCACAGAAGAGAGGTAATCCTTAAAGTCATAATGAGACATGATATTATGGCATGATATGAGGCAAAAATGGTGTATCAAAAAATTATTAGGACATAGTGCCTGTTCGATACAGGATTAAATGAGCATTTGTTGTATTTGTCTTGTGCATAGCTGAGTCTTAACTGGGAATAATTAAGTATCTACATACTGCACGTGGCCTTGTTTAAAGGTGCATGCAAGGTACATGAAGGGGTCCTGAGAGCTGCTGTTGCAATATGATCCAGCAAAAGTAGCTGAATATTTTGATCTGTGTTTTCCTGATGTGTTATTTTTGAATTTAAAAGATGCAGATGAGGACAATTCAAGCAGAGTTTTCTTTCATAAGAATGAGTGTGCTGTCAGCAATTTAGACTTCTCTTCCAATGCATTGCAGGGCCTGCCCACTGGAAGGAGGTTTTTCCTGTCGCTAATGGAGACCGTCAGTCACCCATCGACATCAAAACTGAGGAAACCAAGTATGATCCCTCCCTCCGTCCTCTAAATCCCAGTTACGATCCGGCTTCTGCTAAAATCATCCTTAACAATGGGCACTCCACCAGCGTGGAGTTCGATGACACCGTCAACAAATCAGGTTTGTTCCTTTACTGTTGCACTGTGACTTCCTCCGCCAGTTCCTAAATAGAATGCCTACAGCCTGGACACGTCTCACTGCTGGGTATGAACTCCTTATAAACAGTAAGGCTTTGCTCCTCTGGATGAGAGATTCCTTTTTTCCCTGTCTTTCAGCATGATACAGTACGGGAACATATTTGGACACAAGTTCAAGGTTGTGTTTCTCAGAAAGTGCTGGGATTCCCTACTCACAGGAGTGGTTTGATCCAGCTCAACCAGCTGGATAGTGCCATCCCCCTGTTTGAACAGTGTTCTGTACAATTTTTCAAATGCTGCTCTCTCTCACTGCAGATGAATCCTTTATGTCTCATTACAGGTTCATTCCAACTGAATCGCCCAAATCTCTTATCTGAATTTAGCTGCAGGTTTGGTTATGTTTTTCCCCTTTTTACAACCTATACTCAGACTTCTTGAGTCAAGTAAGAGCCAATACAGAACAGGTGAAATAGATCTCAAGTAATCCCTTTTCTTCTTTGAAAAGTATTATTGACCCAGTCTTTTCCAGGAGTATGTAGCTTCCTTTTTTGCAAACAATATTTCTTATTTAGAAGTTCTCTGGTTTATCATAGTCTTTGTAATGTTAGTGACTTCCTCTTTAAAACCTTCTCTTGGATTTTGGGCAAGCCAGCATGCCTCCCCTTGAAGCTGTAGGAGTGCAGAATCTTCAAGAAATAAAATCATTTTGTGGCTGTGTGAGGCTTAGCTGAGGATCCAAGACCATATGATGCTTTCACAAGGGTCAAAGCCAGAGAGAGACTAATTTTTGATGACCTTGTCCATTAGTCCTGACGACTTACTAGCTCATAGAGACATAGATGGAGACACCATCATGTTTTTGTTTCCTGAACAGTCTTAGTTTTAAATTTTCTGTCAACATTGGATGTTGCCTGATAGCCACCAGCTGACCATCAATGATCGGTCTGACCTCGTGTCAGATGCCGCGGAACTTCCCAGAATTAATTTCTGCTTCGAGCCTAGTAGACACTGGTGAACTAAAGCACATCTCTTAGAAAAATATACAATCTTGATTTCAAATTTTCCAGTGATGATGAACCTACCACAGCCTTTGGTAAGTTGTTCTAATTGTTAATTACCCTCACAGTTTTTAAAAAAAAAAAGTTAATGAATGTGAATACACCAAGAACCTCTTCCACTCTCTTAACTCCATCCATGAAGTGACAGGGCCTGAACACATTGTTTCTCTAGGCTTCCCCTGGTACCAAAGCAGTGGTAATGTGATCCTCCTCTTACTGCTTTCCTTAGGCTGTATCTCCAAGGATATAGTTCGTGTCATGGCAAAGCACTGACAGATGTTGATCAGATAATTAACAGACGGAATCCCCAGTCTCCTTCAGTAGACTCTATGTTTTCTATGTGTGGACCAGATTCTTCAGTCCACAACCATAAAATGAGTAATTCACTATTTTCCCTAATATTTGTCACTGACAAATTTTATCAGTAATGTTTTTGTTTTCTTTCAGGTCATTGCTCAAAAAATACTGAATTTTCTAGGGCCCAAATTTGGCTTCTGGGGCACCCCTGTGAAGTAAGAACTCCTGCCATGTGTTGGTTTCATGAAAAAAAAATCAAATTAATTGGTACTAAATCCATTAGCATCTTCTAATGCATTATTAACTGACTTCCATATGAGCTATTTCTTCACTTTGGTCAGAACTGGAACTGGGCTGTCAAGTATGTAACTGTTCGTGTAAGTCTGTTTATGCTCTTTGGTACCACATTAGCAGCATTCGTTGAAATTGTTCTGTTGATCTCCCAGCGTTTTTCGAAATTCTAGTTACTGATATTTGCCTTAAAAACTTCTGACTACCCTCTTCCTTAATTACTGTTGGAATGAAAGGGTTTTACCATCACTGTGTGATGTGGCACAAATGCATCAACAGGCCATTTTCCACACTTTTCAGCAGAAGTATTTCATGCTGCTGCATTTCTACATAATAGTTTTTCCTCGGCCAGTTAGAACACTGATCATTACATGTTTCTAGGATCATTTGTCTCCAAGTTTACAGTCCTTAAAAGAAGGAATTTGAAAGTGCCACTTCCCCATCTCCTCTGTTGGCTAAGTGTATAGGCTGTGTAAATGCATGTTTTTGAGTTGAAGCTGTAAGGAAGTTTTCCCCACAGAATAAACAGTCCCAGTTCATTTTCATTATCCAAGCTACTTGTGTTAGCAGATAGGCAACTTAAAAATTCTTATTTCATCTTTATTTGGTATATTTTGTTCATAAGAAAGTTTAGGTTTTGGACTAAACCTAGAAGAGAGAAAAAGTTGTTGTTGTCCTCCCTACTGTTCTTAATTTAAAATACATCTGGTTAAATCTCCCCTCATTTCCCCTTAAAATTTCTATAATGAGCCAGTAAACTATTCCAGACTGATCCCCAAATGCTCAGAGGACATATGGAGCTGGGAGAGTGGAGTGATTTGTTTTGCCATGAATAAGGAATCTTTCTGAATGTAATTCACATTCAAGTCTCTGTGCGGAGATATTTTGATTCTAAGTCTGAGGAGAAAATTACGAGCATTTGCAAAAGCAAAATAATGAAAAGCCCACCCATATGCATGTTAGTTTGAATAGAATTAGAACAGAACAGAATAGAAATAGAACAGAACAGACTAGAATAGAATAGAGTAGATTCTTTCTTTCTTTTCCCCCTTTCAGGAAGGGACCTGCAGCAATCATCTTGTCCAACTGCCTGAGCAATTCAGGCCTAACCAAAAGTTAAAGAATGTTGTTAAGGGCATTATCCAAATGCCTCTTAAACTCTGATAAGCCTGGGGCTTTGGCAATTTCTCTAGGGAGCCTGTTCCAGTGTTTGACCACCATTGTGGTAAAGAAATGCTTCCTAGCATCCAGTTTAAATCTTCTCTGGTACGGCTTTAAGCCTTACCCACAAGTCCTGTCACTGGATACTTGGGAGAAGAGATCAGCTGCTCCCTGTTTGCTTCCCCTCCTCAGAAGTTGTAGAGAGCAGTGAGGACACCCCTCAGCCTCCTTTTTTTCTCCAAACTAGACAAACCCAAAGTACTTAGCTGCTCCTCATAGGACATGCCTTCCAGCCCTGGCTAATTGTCACTAATATTGCAGTTGTACGAGGCATATGTAGCATTGGCTTAATTTTATTTATGTTAATATAAGCTCCTTTTCCTCAGACTTCAATCTGATATAACTGGATCTAGTTGCAAATGAAGGAAAGAGCCCTGAAAATTTGTTAAGCTTCACCTATTTTCCTCCAAATTTCAAAGAGGAAAAGAAATTCTGTTGACATTACATTTTTATGATCTTGCTCCTTATTCATAAAACCTGTATGTTGAGCTTAATTTCTTAGTGATTCTTTTGAATATAATCAAGAGAGGAAACTCTTGAATGTTGCAAAATTTTTCCCATTTTCTTAGAAATATCCAACCCATAGCAAGACAACTTTGACAATAGCAGCATACCCTTTAGTGGGCCATAACCCACTAATCTGCCCATAAATGCAATTTTCATAGTCATATCCTCGACAGGTGAGGATTTCTGTAGTACTTCCAAGAAATGAGAAGCCTTCTGAGACAGCTTATGAGAAGGAGCAGAGGACTGTCCGAAGACTGAAGTGTGGTGTGAGGCTAGAGGATGTGGGTAGAGACTCTCGTTCTCTCAGTGAAGCTTTTTCCTCTGCTTGGGTTTCCAGTGCTGACTGGGGGGCCGCTCAGCGGGACCTACAGGCTGCGCCAGATTCACTTCCACTGGGGATCCAATGACGAAGCCGGCTCTGAGCACACGGTGGACGGGATGAAGTATGCGGCAGAGGTAAGGCTTTACATGGAGTCAGCTGTACCTCCAAGCTTGTGACTAGTTTTCCATTGCAAGAATAATGTTGCCCCTCCTCTTCCCGCTTTTCATCTTCCCCTCATTTTATCAAAAGACAAGCGGTATTCCTGAAGTGTTGCATATTTGGTCCTTTCTCAAAGGAGAACCTATATGAAAGCTTTGGAGAGGATTAGAAAAGGAGTACAGAAGACAAGAGCTTGATAAGAGCAAGACAATGTTCAAGAGTTATTTTAAACTTTGCCTTTCATTGTTTCTTCCTTGGAGGACATTTTCAAAGTTATCTTCAGTGACAAACCACAGAATTACTGGATTTGGGGCCTGTGTAGTGTAAAGTTTATGCAAGACTTGGGAATGTTGCATTTTGTGGTGCACTTAGCAAAGTGGTGGTTATGACTTTGAGAACCACGCTTTAATATCTGTGGGATGCCTGCTGTCTGTGGGGTGCCTGCTGTCTGTGGGGTGCCTGCTGTCTGTGGGGTGCTGTGTTTCAGTGGAGGTGGTGTGCCACAGGGAGAAGTACACCATCTGCTCTGGCATGGAGCATTCACTCCTGTTCTGTCTCCTTTGGTACATTTGAGTAATCTGCAGGAAAAAGTACTCAGTATGAGATTCCTCTTTGCAAATGGAAGTAACATGGAGTATTTTGATGAGACTGAAATCTTTAAAAACAGATGATTCAGACAGTGTCAGAATTTTCTGGGATTAAAAAGAAGTTTAAAAGTGTAAAAATAAATGGATGAATAAAAGGCATAATACTACAGAAGAAAAAGATGTAATGTATGCACTGTGATGTGATCAGATTTTACTGGAAATGCTATAGGAGATACTGGTCAGGAAAAAAAGATCAGTTTTCTAACACTAATGGGGAAAAGTGACATTTGCAGTGTTTAAAGGCTTATGTTTTCCACAGGAACCAGGTGAGATGGAATATAAAGAATTAATAAAGGTGCTTTAAAACCATTAAGTACCAAACCCAAATTTCTAGCTGAGAAAATATATATGTTTCCCATCTAAGAAACCAAATGGAAGGAGAAAATATCTCTGAATTTCTAGCCAGTCTAAAAGCCTTTCTGTTACCTGTTGGTTGGGTAACCCTTCACAAGAAGCTCTCTAGATGTCACTTTGGCTTTGAGATAAGAAACTCAGAATTAAAACCAAAGCTTCTGAATATTGTTCACACAAAAGAAAATACCTCAGAAGGAGACATGAAGATGGTTTCAGTGCTCACCTTTGTAAGGAAGATGTGCAAGATTTCAAAAAAAAGCATTGACTGAATTGAAGAAAGAATTAACGTACAGGTAAAGAAGACCGCGAGGTTTGGCTCCTAAGCCCTCCAGGAAGCAGAAAGGATCCATGGCTCCGTTCTTTGTGACAACATACGATCTGGTCAAGGTCTCTTCACAAGCTGCAGTGACAGAGCGGTGGTAAGATGGGATATATTCCTTAAAGAGAAGTCACAAGCCATTGAGAACGGGTCTGTACCCAAAAGTGTTTCATGCTCTGTTTGTTCGGGGGTTTTGTTCTTGGGAGGGTTACCTTGTTGGGGGTTTTTTGGCATAGCTATGAGGGAGTGGGAGTGGGCTTTTAGTAGCTGTGGGAATTTTCATTTTTGTTCTTTGTTGGGTTGTCTGTGGTGGTTTGTTTTTTTTTTCAAATCCACAATAAAAGTAATTTGTGACTGAGAGTATCTGTTTCCTTTTTGTGTATGTAAAAATGTAGTTGTTTAAAAGTTGTTCAGCATAGGTTCTGTGAACTTAAATAGGGAGCGGTGCAGACACTATGAGCTCCAGGATATTAATGCACTTGAGAAAGGTTTAGTGGACTATGTTCTCCTCCAAGTTTAGTTTATAATATTCGTAGCAACTTTCCTTCAAGGATTTCTAAAGCTGTGAGCCAGCATGTGTGTCACTGTGTCTGTACATGTATTATTATTGTCTACAGTGGGATTCCTTACTTGCTGGAAGTAATGTTTCAGCACTTTAGAGCCCAAATGCTTAACAAACATTGATATCAAGTAAGACCAAGTAAGAGTTCCATTTTACAGATACAGAAGATTGAAACTCATAGAGGTTAAAAAAGGATTGATATTTAGAATAAAAATCTTCTTACTCCTAGATGCCTATTCAACCATGCAGCTTTGTTGCTTCACCTAGAAATCCTTTAAAACAAGTTTCAGCTTTCCTTAATTGTTCTTACTTTGCTTGTCTTGTAGGTGCTGTATTCCAAAAGGCAGTGTTTTTTTCCATGGGTTCATCCCAGTTTAACTCATTCAATGGAGTTGCTTTTCAGCATTCTTAAAGTTCAAAATCTGAAAAGATGGTCACCAATTTTAGAAAAGCCAATCTCATGCCCTGCTTCTGAGCATCTTTATCTAAAAACTGTGTGTAATAAGATTTACTGATCCACCGAGGATTTGTGAAAGTAATTTATGTTTGTGAAGTACTTAGACTTAAGTGCTGTGTGAGTGTGCTCTCTCCAGTTTGACAGTCAGACCATTGCTCAAGGCTGGGACATCCTGGCACTTCCTAGGAACCAGGAGCTCCCGTCATGAAGTGTGGTCAGGAATTCGGAAACCTGGTTCAGCAGGAGGGACTTAGGTGGCATGGAAGTAGATATCACAGGCTTTTCCCACCTGGCTGGGTAGTGTCTTTAAGCTTCTTAAGCAAATATGACAGGACACTTGCAGAATAATGCATGTTGGAAATGCAAATGCTCAAACCTGAGATAATCAAGCTGCTTGTAAGGGCGTCACTACCGGCAGTCATAGAAAATAACATTTGAAAAGTGTCAGAAATGAAATGCTGATGTTCCCTTGAGCTAAACAAGGGAAAAAGGGTCAGTGCAAGTTTAATGTGTATTTGCCTGTTTTGTAGCTATTTATGTGGATGATTAATTTTGCTGAAAGCTTGATTAAAGAGAAAGAGGAGTAAAATACTAATGACATCCTCATGAATTTCAATCACTTTTTAAAATCAGCTGTAGTAAAAATGGATTTAAAACCTCTAGTTATATAACCATTGGCTTTTTTATCTCAACTTCTCAGTTCAAAATCTGGCTGTCCAACAGCAATTTGACAGGCACTGTGGTATGCCGATTGCTGCTAAATTTTTAATAATTCCAGCCACTGGAAATGCCTTTGCCATTTGTGTGAACTATATATTTACTGATTTCATTAAATATCTGGATTTAGAACACTGAACGGTTCTGGTTAAAAAGAGTGAAGTAGAGTATCAAACCCAGTAAAGTTGTAATATTCGTTTGCCACTGCTTGAGTTCAGCGAGAGTTGATGCTGTCTGTGTCTCTTGCTTTTCAGCTTCATGTGGTCCATTGGAACGCAGAGAAGTATTCCAGTTTTGTTGAGGCAGCTTCTCAGTCGGATGGATTAGCAGTCATGGCTGTATTTCTGAAGGTAAGAAGTGAATGTTTCAGCCCTCGTAATAAATCTGCCTTATAAGCCCAAAGAGATCATGGTGATGGTTGGTGTAATTATTGCTAAAGAGATACTAGTTTTATACTTATTTCCTTCATAGTGTTTAGCTGCCAATGTAGAAAGCTGTGCTTCCTTTAAGAATAAAAATATCAGATTAATAGATTATTCAAGGCAGTCAAACTTCAGTTTGCCTAGTCTGCACACCCATACAACGTTAGATGTGGAACGTAATTCCGCTGCCCCTATTTGGATCCCAGTAACTTGTTCTTGACTAGCAGGTTCCTTTAGAGGGAGACAGCATGATTTAAATGTTTCTTTAATGGCTTGTTTCTGAGCTGGTAGTTTCTTCTAGAAAATAATAATAATTAAAAAATGCAAAACCAGAAACTGGAGAATTTCCTAATAGTTATTTTATACCTTTTTGCCTTTTCTGTCTGTTCTAAGGTTAAATTCATGCAACAGCTTCATTGACTTCTGTTTGAAGAAGCAGATGGGGAATTCACACAATCTATGGCAAAAGATAGGGCTTTGGTCAGTCCTGTGGTTTCTGGTGGCTGACACAGCTTCCTGAGAACAGCTAGTACTGGTGCTGGCACAGTCAGAGAGCCATTCCGTGCAGGAGTTGCAAAGAACTGCTTCAGCAATTCAGTAATTCTGTCTTTCCAGTTTGCATTACAATGACTCAAGGGAAGTGTTACTGGATCTTAGCACACAAATTGTTTGGAATGTTCTTACGTAAAAACAGTGTTTTCAGTGTTACAAGCAATTTAAATTTCTGATGTTAGTCTGTAACTTTCAATATCCTGCATATTAAAACAGGAAAAATAAATGGTTTCTGTTCCCCTGTAGTGAAAAGTTTGTAATTCCTTTGTAGCTGAAATAATTACTATGAGTAGCCAGAATACTGTCAGCAAGGGAGTGGATCTTTTTTATGACCAGTATTATTTCTAGGGACCAGCTAGTCACAGGCTTGTACTCACAAAATGCATCAGATCTTACAGTCACTTCAGTAAAGTTATATAAAGCAGTTTCATTATGCATTTGCTTTTTATTAGTTATTGTTGTCTTTCTCTAGAGCTCCAGTGTTTCTTTTTTTCTTTGGTGTTAATAGATTGGTGAATGCAACCCTCAACTGAAGAAGATTACTGACCGCTTGGACACCATCAGAATCAAGGTGAACAAGTGCTTCTAAAAGAATACTAATATTGATGATTGCTTTTGTTGTTTTGGTTTTTTTTTTTCAGTAGGGTTTTTTATTTTTTGAAATCTAGCTGCTACTCTCTTGCACCTTCATGTTTCCTAATCCCTAGTGATTTATATCTGATTTGACACAGTTTGTGTGCATTCTGTTTAGGTTGAAAACTGAGTAGACAAACCATATTTTTTACACAGTAAAAGATCGGAGGAAAAGGCTAATTCCTCACAGAGCCTAGTCTCTGATAAATCTGTTGCTATGAGAGTAGTAACAGGGGAAAAACATACTTCATGGAAAGGTGTAAAAGAGATGAGGGCAAGAATTCTTCCCCTGTTTTGCTGAGGTACAGGGTGAGAACCTGTTGTTTGTCTGAGAGAAATCAGCCAGACTCTCAACATGATGTTTCAGACAGACATCTCTGGCATGGTATCCAGTACAGGGAGAAGCAGTAGTAACTCCTGGCAGGAGTGAGTGGGGAGGGAAGCAAGTGGCAGTAACCTGTGGGGTTACTCTGCCAGCCCCACAGAGATCACACTGAAAGTCTAACATCTTCTCTCCCCACAACTTCCATCTCGTGGTTGGCTGTAACTTTGGGGAGTCTTTGCTAACATGACATGTTTGATGGTGTCCTGCTGGCATCAAGGAAAGCCACAGCAAAGCTGTCCCTGAGGTAAGACCTCATCAGAAGGGTACTGATGATGACCTCCTGTCATCACCCAAGATGCTGGCAGCCCACCTGATCATGGAACAAGCTCTACCTCCTTTGGCATAATTTACCTTGGCCTCTTGCTTTTAAATAATATTGCCCTGGTATTTCTTTTTCTTTTATATCTTTCCAGGGAAAAAAAGCACTCTTCACAAACTTTGATCCCAGCTGTCTGCTTCCCAAGTCCCTGGACTACTGGACTTACTTTGGCTCTCTCACTGTTCCACCTCTTCTTGAGAGTGTCATCTGGATTGTTCTGAGAGAGCCCATAAGTGTTTGTTCTGAACAGGTATTATTGGATTTTTCACTGCTATAGAAATGTTGCTTTTGTAGGACTTGAAATTGTAAATGCCACCCAAAATTACAGGTTTTTTGCAGGCCTTGGCATTGCAGACCTTACAAGATTTACAAAAGGCAAAATTTGTATTTCAAATTTATTCTGACTTCTTGTTGCCTTTCTTGCTGTAACAGCTATTTATTATTAATTTTTAAAAATAATCTGCATACTCTAAAAATTAATAATCAAAAATAACCCACAGGAAACTTAAAGAAAAAAAGAGTTGTGGTGACACTTAGAAATTCTGGAATTCCAGTTGATTTAATTATTTGTATATCCTGCTCAAACCTTGTCTTTGGCATTTTTATTTGGCAGAGAAGTAGTAAATTTCTTCTTGCATTCCAAATACATAAAACTTGATGAATTTGCTAGACTTGTGAAAAGTGAATGCAATTGTAGTAAGCTGGGGCTATGCTAGGCTGCTTTAGGAAAGCTGTGATATGACATAAAAGAGTCTATTTACATTTCTTGTTAAAGCTTCATGCTGTACCTTAACCTGGCAACAGTGACACCCAGTGGACTGATCCTCTTAGATGTAAAATTTTTCTGGGTAGAGACCACATACTCAGCAGAAATGGTGACTTCAGTCTTTGCTCAAAATGTTAAGACAGTTCCCTGAATGGGTTGCTTGTTAGAAAACCTCAGATTCTGTTTGTAACTGATTTGAAGTCATTTATTTGCTCAATGGGTGTATTTTTCTCTTACGTATCTCTTCACTCCCCTCAGTCTGGCTTTATAAGGCTCGCTGCAATGTGTATGGATGTAGGATTGAAAACTTGTGTTAAGGTATCAACTTTCCAAAGACAAGCCATTTTTCAGGTTAAAAGCTTCTTATTTGGGCAAATCTGTAATTAATGCATTCTAAAATGTGAAATGCTGTATACAAACAGCCACGTGTAACAGGCTCAGAGGACATGGTGTGGGCAAGTGTCAAGTATAGTGATCCTTAATTAGTCATTTTTCATAGGCTTTAGCTAATCTTATGTATTAAAGTAGAGATATGCTATATTCTTATCAATATAAACATGCATGCAGCTAAAGTGTTTGTTTCCAGCAATGTCCGCTATTGTGATTGATCAGTCAGCACTGGGACTGATATTGTTCTACCATTTAATTTTGTTCATGGAGTTTGTATTTCTTTCGAGTTTACTACAGCCTTCTTGTTGCACTTTTCAGGTTGAATTACAAATGTTAGCTCTAGAATGGGGTGAAGCAAGATAGCATTAATGTTTTTTGCTCTCAATGTCATTACGGTGCAATGTGCCATACAGTTAAATGCTCTGTTATAATGGAATGTTTTCTGGGCTGCCCTACCTGTGGTAATCTAGAAGGGAAGTAAGGTGACAGAGAGAAATCGGAACTACTGGAAATATTAGATATTTAAAAAAATTCTATACTTAGGTCAGAAATCAGGCTCAGATCTCCCAAGGCTTAGACATGGAGCTCTGATAGGGGTTTCTGTTGAGATCAGCATATGCTGAGTTATGCTTGTCGTGTGTCTTTACAAGGGAAGAATTTGGAATCTCTCCTGGTTTGAGTAAGTGCTAGTTGCAGAAGCTTTCTCTAGTGCCATACCTGCAATTCCAGGTTAATTCTGAATATACTCTGTGAACAAGGAAACATACATAGAATGTTTGTATGGTAAGAAACATAGTCTTATTTTTTCGGCAAAAACCATTTCAGAATCTCCAAACTATGAAATCCAACTAAAAAATACAATGTTCTTTGTTTAAATCAGGTTATGAAAGACAAAATATGAATAATGGAAAAAAGTAATCCTTATGCACAGTTTCGTGCTGACGTGTGTTTTGGGATATTTTCTCAGTAGCCAACCTTTTTCATTTACAAGGATAGAAATGGTGAAATTGCCATTCCCCTCATGACTTAATAAAATACAGTTCTGTTCTTTCAAGAAGAAAAAAGTGTCTTTAATATCTACAAGTTTTTTCATTAGTATCCACATGAGAGCTTTCTGCTGAACCTTATGTCTCTTTTGGTTACAGCTGGCCAAATTCCGCAGCCTCCTGAGCACAGCTGAAGATGAGGTCGCCTGCTGCTTGCTGAGAAACTTCCGGCCTCCCCAGCCTCTCAGGGGACGAGAAGTCAGAAGAAATTAAAGGAGTAAGGCCAGAGTAGCCTGCCTCTGAAACCAAAGGCTGAATTAATTTTAATAGTTAATATACTTTGTGATTTTTTTTTTTTTTTTGGTGAGTTGTTTAAACAAATAGGTGGTGTTTTATTAGTGGTTTCCATGCAGTCATGTCTCACAGACAAGTATGTCCGGAGTTGTCACAGGTTCATTGATGTTAAGAGGTCTGACTGGGTTTGAGGGCATTGGCTTGGCAGCACTGAGCCATCAGCACTGCATGCACAGAGGTCACTGCTAATCATAAGAGTCAAATGTGGTGAAGGGGTTGTCCAGATTTTGCCACCAAATTACTAAACAGGATCCCTGGTGTTATTGTCAGTATAGGATGTTCTGGGACTATTCTTCTAATCTCTAACATAACTTTTAGCTTCTATATAAACCTCACACTGCAGTTCCCAGGGCAAAACTATGTCAAGGATGATGTAATTTCATTGCTGACTTCTGCAATACCATGCTTACTTTCCTACAAAAAGCAGTAATGACTAACAGCATTTAAGTAAAACAGATATTTATATGATCCTGTTATTCTGTCTGCTTCATAGCAGTAATCATGTACTGATTGATTGTTTTTTTAAAAGCAAATAGTAAGGATTTTGTATATTGCAAGACCATGTCAGGTGGATTAGGTATTTCTGAATTTCACAATGTGACAAGATGAAACTTTCCTGAAATCTAAAAACTGCAAAGTGGAAGAGCATAGAAGGAGCAGTCTGTGCCTTAATCCAGTTTGCTGTATTTGGTGAACAATAAGGGACTATTACACTATATCTGTGTATCATCAGACTTTTGCCGCTTAAAATCAAGAGGCAGGGGTAGCTGTTGTTCCAGACTGTTGCGCGCTGCCATGTGAACCATATGCTGCTACCTCTCATCTTGCTGTGGAGGACAGCACTACTCAGGTATAGAATGTCTCAAGGTACTGGCTGATGTTCTGCTGTCATTGTTGAACTTCAGTGGCTGCACTTATATTCCAAGACCAAAGAGAAGAGGCAGAGTGAGCCAAAGAAACTGGAATGAAAAGCTCAGCCCTCAACAGCAATATGTTGAAATGTCTGTCTTTATGAATTGACTTGAGCTTGTGTTTCTCCTAGGAGCTTTTGTTATCTGAATATAATTGGGGTTTTTTACATCAAATACTTTGATTAATGAACTTGCCATAGGATATAACTTAGGACAGAATTAGATTTACTCTCAAACTTTGAGAACTACATAGTGAAATCCAGTGATACCTGAAAGAGGCAGCTAGAGGTTTTACTGGCAGCAACTAACACCATTCTCTGTAGTACTTCTGACAAATTCATCTTCCATGACTGCTCTCCTTGAATTCATTTTTTTAATAAGTTTTATATGCTCTGCCTTTTACCTCAATGGGTCATTTGTCCTTAGATGAACCAACATGAGGGAAATCACAATCAGGATTGACTTTATATGCTGTTTTAGAAAAATAAATTAGACATAGAGATATAAGCATTTTATCTTAGTTTAAAGTAGATGGACTTTTTTTGTTTTCTCCTCCCCAGAATATAGCTGTTATATCCTGCAAGGTCTCTCAATGCCTTTTGAATATTTTCTGAAGAAAAGAACACAAACAGACCATTGGATAAATAAAAGGCATTTAGCAGCACTAAAAAGAAAAGAGGGAGTGTCTTGTATGTTTTCACAGCCTTTTTTTAGACCTAGGATTGGATCTTATATGTTTCCCTGTTATGTGAGTAGCTACAGAATGTGAAAAAAAAATGTTTACAAATTGCAGGAAGGATACAAAGTTTGTTTGCCTCAGAAGAGAAAGGAATAAGGCTACTGCTTCATATTGTAAACAGAAGTGTTACATATTTTTTACATATTGTAAACAGTGGAGTTGATCCAGTGCTTTTATATTTTTAAGGATTTTATCAAAATAAAAAAATGGATTTTATGAATGTGTCTTGTATTTTCTATTGAAGAGCTTAAAGTTTTACAGAGAAGGCTTTACTTCTATAATTAGCACCTGCAGCTTTAGGTTTGGAAAAAATTGTCACCTATTATTTGAAGTCTGTCTTTGGGCAGTGTAGTATTAGGTATGTCTTTATGTTCCAAATAAAATACTTTGGCAGTGGTAAGACATGCAATCAATTCTGCATGTTTCTCATGGTGCATTTTTGAGCTACTGACTATTTATATAGTTACGCTAGTAAGTTTTAGAAGAAGTCATCATTCAAAGTAATTCCCCTTATGTGGAGATGCCATGTTCATGTTAATTGGCCTAGCTGAAAGTTAGTGGCGGCATCTGAAAAAGACTAGAAATGCTCAGTTGCCTGAAATCATTTGGGAACAGCTTCTCAGGTTATACATCCCCTGCAACTTTAAAGTGGGAATATGGATGCAGTCTTAGCTCTGAGCACTTGTTTACACCCTCAGTCACTGATTTCCTTTATGCCCAAGCTACTCTGAATCTCAAACAAATGTGCTCCCAGAGAATCTTATCTCAAGTGTGACTCCATGTTGTACTCTACAGCAAAGGACGCTGAAATATGTCATCACCCCCCAGCCCCGCTGCAGCCACACATCCCTTTGATCAACTCTTAACCCTCTGACAGACTTGGACCCTTTATATTAAGAGGAATTAAATGCTCAGTGACCAAAAAAACAGAGTGTATTTGCTGAAAATAGTAGCTGTCAAGAACTGTGGAGTGCTGGAGAATTGATCACCCATAAAATTATTCGCAGAATTAAATAAACCACAGTAGAGCCCTGGGGTCAGCGCTGCTGGTTTTGGCACAGGAGGGGGAAGCAGTGTGCTCTGCTTTGCTTATAGCATTTGCCAGTCACTCGTGATGTTTTTAATGTTGCACATGTTCAACGTTAGCTGAGAATTTTCTTAATGTCAAACAGAAAACCTGAGAAGTAGCAGTCTTCCCTTCTGGAGTACAGTGGGCTGAAGATACAGCAGACATCTGTTTGATGACATACACCCATTTGCTGTGTACCTATGTTTTCTCTGCTGCTTTAGAGAGTTTTCTCTCAGTTGCTTCCAGACATGAACTGGGACCTAAAGGAATTCTAAGAATCAATTTGAAGAAAAAACCCTAATTCATCAATTAATAAATTTCAAAATACTTCAGAGAAAAAAAAAAGTGGAATATGGCATATGAATAAAATAACATAAAACAAATATATATATTATACAGTTTCTATAAACTTAATGGAAAGGAAATTTTGGATTTAGATTCTTGTAGCTTTAAATAGGCAAGGGGCAGATTACTAGAGGTAAATCTTCAGATGTTAAAAGCTGCAAATAACTGAGAAACTTGGAGCATCTGCAGGTTGTAAGCTCAGCATGAAGGTATGAATACCAGAGGAATCTTGCTCAAGAGATGTGGCTTCTTTCCTTTACTACCTATTAATTAGTCTAAAAAAGCATGGTGACAATCTCACTTACCACTCTGCTGCTAGATAGACTGCATCTAACTTCTGGCCCAGCTGTTATATCTTCTTGTTCTCCCAGCCAATCTGATCTTGCTTTCTAGTTATAGATGTGAAATACAAAGATTTGGTCTGTGATTTAATCTCTTAGATACTTTTATTTCCATATCTTTTATTTGTGAAGTACTTGACTCAGTGACAGAGGGCCTTTTCTGTGTGTCTGCTGTTTTTGTGAGACAGGACATAATGCTGAAATGCTGAAACGAAAATGTTTCTAAATTCATGTTTTGTTTCTTATTTCTGTCAACCTCTCCATCATTTATGCCAAGTACAAGTTTTCACTGTGGTGAAACATTCGCATGTGTGATCTGCGTCTCTTCTCCCATGCAGCAGAATTTGAGGAGAGGGAATGTCTCTGACAGGAGAGTACTGGATTGTCATGTGAAAACAAAGATTCTCTCCCTCTGCTTAACAGAACTGATGTGCTGCACTGTCAATTCCTGTGTCTGTTTCTATTTTATCAAATTTCACCCACATACTTGGGTAGATAAATTTGAATAATTTGTAGATACTACTGACAGTTTCATTTTTCAGATGAAAATCATATAGGTTACATGCAACAGGTAGAAGAAATACATATTTTTGTGAAGATCTGATTTAATTATCTTTCTGTCTCTGGTTTGTAAATATTTTGAATGAAATATCAGCTGTTTAAATGTTATCACTTGGCTCCCAGTTCTTTTCCTTTCTATAGTTGTATGAACAACAGACAGAAATGTAGTCTCAATGTTTCTTTTTTTTTAGCAGCACTTTGGCCATTTTGAGGAAAAAAATTAACCCAGTCAATCTTGGTATTTTTCAGAGAGTTTTTCCTTGATTTCTTTTTTCCCTTTGTCCTTTTGAAGCTTCAACTTCTTTTATAGTTTATGTTTTCATTAATAAACTGGCAAATGGTGCTGATGATATAAAATCTTACCCTGTTGGAAACAGGTGAATGATTGATTGAGGACAGGGATATTGGGTTAGAAAAGATGATAACAGACTAAGCTATATTAAGTAATCTGAAAATCTGAACTGACTGGGAACAGCTGAGTGGGGAGATGTAGAGAAGATAAAGAAAAATGCTAAAGATAGGAGAAGAGGCACTCTAAAAGCCTTCTAATAGAAAAAGAGGGCCTTTGCATATTGCTTTTGCCGATAGATGTCACTGTGAATAAGGCAATTATTAGGCAGTGCCCACTGACACAAGATCCTGAATAAGACCCATGGTGTCCTGAAGGCTCAGCCTGTGAAAGAAGAGTATGTAATATAACTAATGTATTAAGGATGTGCTGTTGATTGTAATTTACTCCCTTTCTTAAAAGTGAAACAAGATTGTGAAAAACAAAAACAACTTTCTGATGCATAACAAAAGATAGTCAGATTTAAAAGATCACATTTAGGTGAATCTGTGCATTTAAATGCTCCCCTGTTTTCCATAAGTAATTGCTGTTATATAATTTCACACGTGCCTAAAAGCCACACCAGAAACAACCACTATAGGAGCAAGGTAAGTTTTTCTGTGTTTTCTTCTATCTGGAGGTTTGCCCAAGCATTAAAAAAAGAATATCAAAGTCATTTGTGAGCAGGGAACCTAGACGGTGCATGGCCACGTCAGCACTACCAAGCAGGCTCTGTAGGTCTGGCACACTCTGGCTTAGCTGGACATCCCTGAGCTTATGGAAAGCCACTGGGCAAAGCATGAGCAGCAGCACAGACTACGCCAGTGCCTTCAGTTCTGGCTGCAAGCTCTGGGCAAGGCCAAATTCACACACACAATAAATACAGCTGAGCATAGGTAATCATCATTAACCAGTTGTGGGTTTTTTTAAGGGTACAGTGAAGATTCATATGGAAAATCTGATCAGTTATTTAAACCAGGTTCTGCTTCAGTTTTCTGAGTCAGATGAATGGTGGTGCTTATTTCAGCCATGGCACCACTGTCACCTCACTCTCTGTGTGAGGTTCCAGAAAGGGCTCCTCTACCTGTCTCTCTCAGTTATGAGAGATTTAAATATCACTGGAAGGACTCAAGGCAGGCTCCTTGCTTCACACAAGCATGCTGTAAATATAAATGTGTGTTAAAAGATCTTTGTGGTATTTCAAAAGCCACATCAGTCAAGTGAAGTCCCTGGTGTCTGGAAAAAAGGAAAGATTGCACCCATTTTTAAAAAGGGTAGAAAGGAGCACCCCAGGAACTACTGACCTGTCAGCCTCACCTCTGTTCTGGGAAGATCATGGAAGAGATCCTCTTAGACGCTATGCTAAGGCACATGGAGGGCAGGCAGGCAATTTGAGACAGCCAGCATGGCTTCACCAAGAGCAAGTCCTGCCTCACTAAACTAGTGGTCTTCTAGGATGAAGTGACTACATCAGTGGACTAGGGAGAGCCATGGATGTCATCTATCTGGAATTCAGTAAGACCTTTGACACAGTCCCCCACAACATCCTTCACTCTAAATTGGGGAGAGATTGATGGGATGGGTGGACTTTTCAGTGGATGAAGAACAGGCCACATATCATGCAGAGGGTACTGGTCAGTGGCTCAATGTCCTGATGGATATCAGTGACAAGTGGTGTCCTTCAGGTGTCTGTACTGGGACCAGTACAGTTTAGTGTCTTCATCAGTGACACAGATAGTGGCATCAAGTGCACCCCCAGTAAGTTTGTGAATGACACCAAGCTGAGTGGTGCAGTTGACACACCTGTGGGATGGGATGCCACCCAGCAGGACCTGGAGAAGCTGGAGGAGTGGGCCGGTAGGAATCTCAAGAGGCTCAATAAGATCAAGTGTCAGGTGCTGCACCTGGGTCAGGGCAACCCTCGGTATCAACATAGGCTGGGGATGAACAGATGGAGAGCAGCCCTGCTGAGAAGGACTTAGGGGTGCTGATGGGTGAGAGGCTGGACATGAGCCGGCGATGTGCACTCACAGCCCAGAAAACCAAATGTGTCCTGGGCTGCATCTCTTTAGTTTTTTTTAAATTTATTTGCACAGCTGACATTTTTACTGCTCTGGATTTCCTTCTTCGTGTCAGCATACAGAGGGCATATACAGCCTACATGGCTCCCACCTCTGGCTTATGGCAATCAGGATGTTATCTAGTAATCTACCCCTTCAGTGCAGCCATAGCTGAGTGGGAACACCCAGGATATCAGAGCTGAACAGCACTTGGGTAAACATGCTGCTTAGGTGTGATACTGCATAAATAATACACAAGTCTCATGATTGAGCATCACTTTTCCCTAGTGACTGGTGCATTGCATCAAGATGTGTTCAGAGGTGCTTCTGGAGGCATTTACACTAAGTTCCTGCTAAACTGGGTTGAGACTTAAAAAAAAAAAAAAAAATTAACCTAAGGACTTTCTCTTGCATCTTGCATCCAGTAATTCATGCAGGAGGAAAACACATGACTAACTTTTTTATTGAAACAGAGAAAGCTCCATTTAGTTTTCTGGAAAGTGTGTATTCCTGTTTAGTTGTGCTTTACATGCTGTTATTTATATGTCTGTAGTAGACTTGTTTTCTATTATGGCTTAAGGCTCTTCAGAATCAGTAGCCATTCCAGCCTGGGCACTGGGGCAACTCTTCAGCCTGAACATCTTTGAGTGCTATGATGTGCTTCACTTCTAGTACCTAGCACTCTCACAGTGGTAGCCATTGAACAAACATGAGCTAATGCTTCTCACTGGCACTGTTACCTTTCTCATTTGGCAGAGAGAAAGCTACCCAAACAAAGAATAAAAGCACCAACCAAAAGAGAGGCTAGGTGGTTGAAAATAATTTAATTGCATATTCTTGTTTGCTGCCACTTTGTTTTCAGAGTTTACAGAGAGGCGTGATATCACACTCACCATGTAAGTACTACCAAGTGACATCAGTGAAGAGTTCCTGTTTAAAAACAGTGTAGCTGTTTCAAAGGCTGTCCATCAAGAGACTTGCAGAGGCAACAGGGATGCCTAAGGCTGAGCAGGGAAGAGCCACCTACTTCTTGAATTAATGTGCCAGCTACTAACATCCCCTGCTTTTCCAGAGGAGAATCAAGCATGTCTGCTGTGCTTTGCAGTGAACTTATTATCTGTGCCTCTTGGGGTAAATAAAACAAGCCAGGACTCACTTTCTGGTCCTGGAATAAGGTCCATAATATGTCCTGAGTCTGTATAGCTGAACTTCCTGTGTATTTTATTCCATACAGTCTATTGGAAACCATCATTTCACTTGGTTTAGTGAATTTAGGCTCTCTGCAGAGAGTTCTATCTGACATTTGCGAAAACCACACTGCGGAGCTTCCACTTGACCGTGGCCAAAACCTTCCTTCTCCAGCTGTCAGTATGGGCACAACTAACACTTCTGGAGTGCTTAGAGTGCCACGTACAGCAGTGACCCAGGGCTTCACCACCACTTCTCTTCTTTCTAAATCCCCCTGGAGTGGCTGTGTGACACCGTGTCCCCAGTCTGTCTGGACACTTAGGTCTCCATAAGCTGGCTGCTGTGGGGGCACCACTGCACATGGCATTCCTGCACAACAGTGGTATTTAGATGTCTCATAAATGAGAGAGGCAGCCTGGTGTCTGCTTTCTGGAGCTCTCTGTTGAATTTAGCCACTGGCATTCATCCTAAGTTTCACTACAGGTGCCAAAATGCATCTTCTGGAACCTGTTGAAGTTTTCTTGTGCCTCTCCTTATTTGCAAAATGGCGCATTAATGTTTGTTCCATTCACTGCTGTCCTACATGTGGTCATTCATGTTATTTTTCAGCAGAAATCCAAGATTTTTGTGACTTTTGTGTCACAGAAGCCAACACTTAAGTGAATGCTGTTTAACCACTGTCTTTGTTAGGTATGCAGTCAAATCAGAACCAACTGGTCCTGTGCTCTAAACCAGGAACATGAGGGTGAGATCAAGGATTAGAAATTGAGTCCCCTTTTCTTTCTCTTTGGGCAAAGGTTTGCAGCCTGGAAAACTGGATGTGTAGAAGGAGTTGACTCTATGCCAGGACAGGTCACACATCTGTTTGAGAGAGAGCAGTGGAAGGTGTCTTTAGAATGTTGTGTTTTAATGGTAGGTCTGCTCTAGGGGACTGAGCCATGTCTAGGATGGGAGCCTTGCATAGAAATTAATTTCTGTTCCTAACTTTGCACCACTTTTTGTGGCTTTGCAGGAGTCACATTACATCAGTATTTTCAAATGGATACTTAACTCCTTGTTCAACCATTTAAAAAGAAGCTTTTACTTTCCTTGAAGTACTGACTACCTAAAAGACCTCCTAGTTGACAGAAGCTCCAGCCTTGTGGCAAGTGGATCACTTCTGTTGTGGTGTTTAGAGATTTTAAAGCATAGCCTTTAGGAACAAGAGCTCAGGCATAGCTGCTGAGTCTTATTATTAGTCTAACCATCTCACTGGAATAACTATATTCCTGTATGTTTGCAGATATACAGAAGAACATGAGTAAGAGCACAATGTATGTCACAGCCTTGAACAAAATTAAGTTTTAGTACATGGTCCTTTATACTTACAGTCTTGTTCTGTTGAATAATTTATTTGAATTCCATCTATGTTCCTTTCACAACTGACACAACTTGCATCACAGAAACGAGATTTCAGAAGTAGATCTAGAGCTTGATCTCGTATATTTAAGTGTCTGGTCTTGCAACTACTTGAGCCAAATATCTGTTCTCCACCTCCCTCTCATCAATCAGATAGTCTCAAATGAGTTAAAATGTCATTTGAGGAAAGAAATATGTCTACAGCAAATGCTTGGAAGCAGAGCTAAGGGATCACAGGATAGGACAGCAACGTTCATGCCAGGGGAACCTAGAAGGGGAGGCAAGGTACAATGAGTGAAATAGGAAACAATTCTGTAGGTCTTGGCAGAGCTTTCCTTTGCAATAATTATCTAAAGCTGTCTGGAGGTTTTCCCTGGAGCCTTTCTCTCTCTTGACCCAATAACAAAAGAATCCATGTTACAAACTGTTGTGGGATATGTAAAAGAAACGCAAACCACGAGATTGTTAGCTGACAGCCTTGGGAAATCCTGCCTTAACATTAATCCTGCAGGACTTGTTCAAGGGCTAAAAGCACTCTGAATAGCTGGACTGTGGCTGTTTCAAGCATTTCTCTTAAATACATGCATTTTCACAGACAGAAGACACAATGGATCCATGGGACTATGACTCCAAAATATGCAGCAGAAACAACCTGTATGATTCCATGACGATAATTAAGAATAAAGGGTCTTGAGAGGATATTAGACCACACTTCACAATGGTGCAGATCAATGCAAGAATACACAGGTTGGTGAGAGACAGAGGGGGATGTGCAGATCTGGCCTCCCCTGAGGAGTGCAGGGAAGCCAAATCACTTGCACAGAAGGGGCTGTGGATGTCCCCCTCCTTGCTCTTCCTCATGGGGAACCTCTTGATAAGACAGGGGTGGTTCTATTGCATCAGTTGCTGACAGTTTTTTGCGCCAATGCTACCAAATCTGTCCTAACACATTTTTAAAGGGTAAATCTAAACGTTTCCTGATGTCACGTTGCTGGGGTGCCAAGGGTTAGTGTCTCCTTATCATGAGGAAGCAGTTTGGTTCCAAGGGACAGCCCAGATGACCAGATTGCCCCAGGCCTCAGCTGTCTCCTAGTTAACACGCTCCAGCTGTAGGATCGAGCTTACAGCAGGGCAGGAGACAGTATGCTCTGAGGTATCATTTCTAAAAATATTGGCAGTACATGTCTTGCTCTTTTGTATAAGAATCACAGAATCATTTGGGCTGGAAAAGTCCTCTAAGACCATCAAGTCCAACCATTTGTGAATCTCCCAAATACATATGAGATTTAATTGCATTAGATTTAGTCATGCCAGACACTAACTTTTTCAGTCTTTTGGTCCCATTCACTGCTTTATCCTGTTCAGCTGCAGCTAACAAGCAGTTTGCTAAAGATTCCAGTGACAATAAGAGCAGGCCAACACACATCAAATCTGCGGTCTCAGAAAAGCGCGCCTTTGTGCCACGAGGTTTCCTGTGAAGAGCTGATGCCTTTGTGACCAAAGGGTCAAAAATGGTGCTAAGGAAACTGTCTCACCTGGTGCTGACAAAGTCAGCACTGGTCCCCACAGGGTGAGCCCAGCAGGCTCAGCGGCGGCTGAATTCAGTGGCGTGAGCCTGGCCTGGGTCACCATTGCTGTGTGGCAGAGTTTTGGGAGATACATGCTGCTCCCTTGCCTGGCTGTATCTGGTTTGGGGCTTTTTGCAGCTCGGTTTTAGATTTCCACCCTGCTGTGTGTATGTGTGTGTATATTTATGAGAAAATTAAGCAGAAGTTACACATCACCCAATACAGTGAATATCACGGACATAATGGATATCCCTGGAAGTGCTCAAGGCCAGGTTGGATGGGGCTCTGAGCAACTTGGTCTAGTGGAAGGTGTCCCTGCCCATGGCAGGGGGGTTGGAACTAGATGATCTGTAAGATCCCTTCCAACCCAGGCCATTCTATGATTCTAAGATATTCCAGCTTCTCAATTTCACAGATTTGTCAAATGTGAGCAGTAACTTCCCAAAGATAAAATGGGAAGTGAAGGTAATGGATATCTAAAAGGGGATCATCAGGTGGCAATAAATTGGTGGTGAGGGAAGTGCTCATTTCAGGCTGCAGTTCTTACAGTGTGATCTCTTGGTTACCTCAGAGCATTGCAAAACACTTAATGACTTAAACATCAAAAAATAAATGCATTTTATTTGAGCTCTTGATAATGCAGAAGAACTTGAATAAGGCCTGCAAGGAAGTTATAGAGTGCATTATCATAACATAGGCAGCAGTATACTGGGAATCCTGGTGGTTTTTTCTCTTCTCCTTTTCCTTTTCCTTTTCCTTTTCCTTTTCCTTTTCCTTTTCCTTTTCCTTTTCCTTTTCCCTTCCCTTCCCTTCCCTTCCCTTCCCTTCCCTTCCCT
>VZTE01006657.1:165362-257865 GCA_013397775.1 Eulacestoma nigropectus
CCCCTTTCCCTTTTTCCTTTCCTTTCCCTTTCCCTTTCCTTTTAATTTCATTTTCTTGTTGAGAAATCACCCACTCAAATTACTACACTGGGTAATTTGCCTTTCCATCTCTTTTATATTGCCAGTAAGTCCTATTAATGTCAGTACAGTGATAGCTTTATGTCCTAAACTGCAATCCTGTTTGTATTTTGTTATCTTTCTTTGCTATAAAGATAAGAGAACTCTCCTTCCCCGGTTGTCAAAGTCTAGACATTTTGTGAAATGAGCTTTCCTTTCCTTGATCAAGTTGAGAACATTTCCTTTTCCTTACCATTTCCTAGACTATGAATCACTTATTCATTTTCTTGGTCATCATAATCAGGTCTATTTGATTTTCAAAGTTGTTTCTACTTAATGTTATCACTTGTATGTTATTAAAATTCATTTCTGAAGGAGTTACACTAAAGGAAGATGGGTGAAGTCTTCCTGTTGGAAACCAACTCAAGACAAACCAGTAGGTGCAGCTGCCCACTTCCTTTTACCCTTGTGCACACATGCAAAGGTTTTCAACTGATTGAACCCACAGTTCTGCAGCTCAGGCCCACCCTAAATCTGAGAAATTACAGGACATAGCCAGTTAGAGAGATTTTTAAAGGGATTCTGAATGAAACAGTTCTGTATAGGAAGCTGTTGTTCTGCCTTAACAGATTTGTTCCCGTTTCTCAATGGCGTTCCACTTGTGATCTCTTTGTGAAGTTTAATTTTTTGCCATCACAAGGGAGGAACTTCCTTTGAAGCCAGTCAAAGTGATATATCTGTGTCTCTGTTCTCACTTTTCCTACAAGCACCATCAGCTTTTTTCTGAAGAATTGCGAGGAGTGAAAATTATTATTCTTCTGTCCATGGCAGTTAAAGGGATGATGCTGTTGCTGCACTAAGGCAGACAAAAGCCCTGTGGTTTCAGGATTGCTCATTAAGAAGGTATCAATTACCTGAGAGGATTATTGGCCTCTTCATAACTGTTTTTGTATTCTCATGAACAGAAAGAGGTATTTTACAAGCTTTGCTTAATAAGGTAATAGGATGAGGATTCCAGGAATATCTGACTGAATGTTGTCTGCCTTTTAATTAGCATAGAAGTGGAGAATGCTTATAAATACTGAGTCCCTCATTCCCATGTTCACAGACGAGCTCCCATTTCATTCATGTTTCTGCCTCAGAGATTGATATTATTAGGAAAATACACTTTTTTTTGACAAAAGGGAAATTTTCTTTCATCAAGGCGGAGGTCTAAGACTAAGTTGAAGTATTGCATTTTAGCTGCCATGTGCTTATCTGCAGTTTGTGCTCTGTTTTCTGCACTTTCAATTAACATTTTTTTCCTTTAATTACAAGCCAGGAGAATGACACTAAATGATCTCGCCTTTTTTTTTTTCAGGTGTAAATTGATTGTGATATCTCAAAACTTGTTTCATACGAAAAATTATCCATAAATGTAGTGCCTGTTTTGGAATGGAATAAAGACAGGTCTTGGTATGATTTCATTGTGTTTCTTACAATTGCATTACATTGAATTAAATTAGGCTATTGACTTCTGTCATCATGCTCAACAGGGTAATGGCACAAGGCAGCAGTGCCACACAAGCCAACCAAGTATAACGTCATTTCATTCATTTCACAGGTTCTGATATACTTGTAACTACACCATTGTGGTGGCAAGTCACTGACCAAGGCCTTGGTGACCCAGCTGTTGGATACACACATTGATTAGCTGAAAAGGTGGTCCTAGGAGTATGTCCCATTGAATAAAGCTTATTGCAGCAGAGGTGGTATTTTGTATTTAAAACAATTCAGCTTTCGAGTACGTTTGGAACAGGAATTTGAAATTTCTCTGTACTTTATAGTGGAAGTGTGAAGACCTGTAAATGTTTACAGCACTGCTGTAAAGTCAGACGCATGCAAATGTAAAAGAAGCAGCTCTATCTGTAGCAACATGTGCTGCAAAACCCTAACAGATAATGTTTGCTGATGTAATTTAAGGCAGGTACTTAATTTCAGACAAAAACCATGTAAGTTACATAGTGGGGTCAACTGGAAACTTGATTTCTGTTCTAATGCTTTATGCTGTTCCTTGTGGAGTCTGACTCTTTCTTCAGATCTTTGCCACTGCTGGCCATTAAGTAATTCAGTTGTCCTGGCTGGAGCCATGTGTAAAGCTGAGAATTGCTGTGCTTGAGAAATAGTGAAATTGGTGCCGTAAGTGTGTGACTTAAATGGACAGCCAGACCAAGGTCCTTTATTTTTACATATGCCAAATAATTATTTATTAGATGTGCAGGTGAAATAAAACAGCAATTATCACACAATTCCTTTTAAAACACTGATAACACAGCACGGTTACAATACTGTTTCATTTCATATTCTATCTCTGGTTATCTTGTGCCTTTGTGAGGGAGTTAGTGTGAATAGTCATTGCTTTACAAGACAACATAAGAAAAGTGCATTTCTGGTGTTATTTCTCCCTGTTTTTTCCTTCCTTTAACTGAGTGAAATTTCAGTATGGTTATTGTGAGGCTGTGCTGGTGATGAACACCAGGGTTAATTTTAAATAGACAGACGGATGGAAGCACAGGATTAGGTAGGAACCAGTAACAGTGAACTCTTACTTATACACAAAAAGCCCATATCTATCTACAGGCTGGAGCCCTAACAATACAAAATTTCTTATGGGATCCCATAAACTCATAGCTAGGATCATGCTTTCAGCTCTCGAATCTCAACAGCCTCATTCAGATGAACTCCTGCATTACTCTGAAGTATTCAAAAAGGCAGATGAGAGACAGCATAGATTTTGATTTAACTACTCTGTATATTACTATAATCAGGCTGTGATTGTTTCCCCTAGTCTTTACTGAATTCAAGACTCTCAAGATACCACTGAAGTTTTCATTGCATAAGCCAACCGGTAAATAAAAACATACTTTAAAATCCTAAATACATAATGATAGGTTTATCCTTACAGAACAAAGAATAAGAATATGTTTTATAAGTATTGATTAGTTGAACTTTGCAAACCCATTATGAACAAGAGAAAATTTAGAACTTTTGAGAAAATAACAGGAATTTTTCCTTCTGCTTTGCAGAGTAATACAAATGGTGGTGCAAAAATAATTTGTGTTCAGAAGTATATGATTGCATTGATCATATGTGCTTATCCTTGAAATTCTCTTTGAAAACATTTTGCTGCTATCTTTTTTTCAATGTGAACTGAGTACATAATAATGTATAATACTGTGTTATAATGGTTCCTTAATATAAAAAGTTCTGTAATAATAAGGAATTATTTTTCCTGCCCCAGTTGGTTTTGGAAGTCTGAGTATGTTATGCATGGATTCAAGATTTCTTGGAGTTCTGATCTAGAATTTTCTTTTCTGATTGATAAGACAGAAGTGCCACGCATGACTCAAACAGTCTGTCTGAGAAAGTCCATGTTGTAAATGAAGTCGAAAACAAACACAAAAGGTGTGAACATTTCCTGTTATAAAAAGTGAATGAAACAACACAAGTTCACTAGCACCCATGTTTTAAAACACAGCTCTTCTTGAAGGGTCTATGGTTTAAATGGGCATTTGGGTAAAGCATCCATCTAGAAGCACCGGCAAAGTTGGAAATATTTGCTATATCAGGATAAGCCATCTCCACCTACTTAACACAAAGGCATATTTTTTCTAGTCCTCATCACTGCAGTTTTGATAAGGAAAGGGAAGAGAAAGATACGTATTTTCAGTGTGTCAGTAACCAACCTCCAGGAAAACAGTGACAATTGCCAAGCTATCCCGCTTGTTGAAAGCCTCAGCTGCATTCAAAAATCTTGTCTGCCTTCCTGTGAATGAGATAAAGCTAAAAAACCAATTGACAGGATCAGTTTTGCTGGTTCTATTACAAAGAAATATCACAATTAGTGAGAAATAGAAAAGCCACTCTGCACTCTTAGGGTCTGACAATGAAATTGAGAACACGCTTGTGAATGCTTGCAGATTTATGGTGGTCAGCTGAACTGCCCTGGCATTGTCAGGACTCACTCAGGCTTTACCTTGGGTAGGCAGAACTGCACGGATTCCTGAAAGCAATTTAGGGGTCAGTACACAGAGATGTGGACAAGCACAGCTTGCAAAGGACATACATTTTTCTAACTCTGCTGCTAACAGTTTCCAGTGCATGCCTTTATTTACACATCTTTAAAAATGTAGTACATTAAATAGCATTTTGAGGAGTGTAACCACTTTGTTACACATGGTGCAATATTTACCCACAGTAGTCCCATTTACTGCAAAACATTGATGGTATGGCCATGAATGTCATAGAGTTTTAAGGAACTTTTGTTTAGTCTACTGTTGCATATTGTATCTTGAGCTTTTTTTTTTTTTTTCCTATAGAATATAAACTTCCAATTTGGAAATCATAAGAATTTTTTTAAATGCCATCTCATGTATGAATATGCTTAGCAATTCTGTAGGAACTAAGTAACTCTATGGCAATAGACAAGCCCTGGATTACTTGTATAATGTTTCAGCAACATCCCAAGAGAAAATATAAGCACTTCTTAAAATACAAGGAGGAGATTCTAAAATATAGAGACAGAACATGGAAATTATCATGTAATACACATAATCTTAAAATTCTGATTTCAATCCCTTTTTGTTTCTAATTAGTCTAATTTTAAATCTGAATTGCTGTATTTTCAACTTAACATCTTTACTGTTTCAACATATTTTAAACTATTGATTCAAAACAAACTATTAAACACGTAATCCATGCACTGCTTAAACACAGCTGAAGTGCACTACCTCTTTACAACTAAAAGCAATTCTGAGGGGACACTCCTTTCTTATCTTGACTGTATCAAGTGAGATAACTTCATCACTCTGACAGTGAAAAGGAAAATAGTTCTGGCTGTGTGTTCCTAATGCCTGGATAAAAAATGTGTAATCCATCTCCTTAGTTTGTCATGTTGGAATGTTCATAAAATCTAAAAAGGTGCCAAAGATAACATTACATGGATTGAACATTAATAGTTTGTAGTACGCTGATGACTGTTAGCAGGACTTTAAGGCACTGGAAAACAAACAAAACCTGTTATTTTAGAGATGATTTTAAATTTTCGTAAATCGGACCTTGCTTCATTATCTGAAGACATTTAATGTACTGGACAGCTGCTGGGGCTCTTACTAGATAACTTTTTTCCCCTCTTTGCTTCATTATTTTCTTCTGGGTTTCCTTCTTACTTGCTCCCCTTGAAAAGCCAGGAGGAACAAAACCAACAAACCCAACCACCTTGCAGTGATCAGCATGCTGGTAGCTTTGAGGAGCTCCAGCTACAATTATAGTGGGGCATCAGGTGACCAGGCTCTCTAAAAAGCAGATGATGTAGTATCAAGCTCAATGTACTTGTACAGCTGACCTTTTAAACATTTACCAGAGGTTATTTACTTTTATACCTGTACGTTACAGCCTTATTTCATTATTTAAATATGGATTTAGATTATTTAAATTTAGTTCAATAAGCACTGTCAACATAACCCAATTTGCTCTTGTAAAGTCAACTTTGCACCTGCAGGGATAGTATTGCTTTTGTTAAATAAAATAACTCCCAAAGCTATCTACATATGCTTTTTTTTTTTTCTTTTTTCCCCTAGGGATGATATATGTGAACAGACCTTAAAAACTTGACTTTGGCTTTTCTTTCACTGACTCTGCTTCTGAGGCATACTTCCTTCCACCCACTGTTTGCTCTGTGCCTTGCTTATTAACTTGGCCTCAATGGAAATGAAACTGCTGCAACGTTTTTGTTCCAGAGAGGCGTTCTCCAGTCAGCCCTGCAAATGCACAAAGTATGGTAAAAACTTTATCAATCAATAAAGTCTTTCTGACAGCCAAGTTATAGATTCCAAAGATTTTTATATTGTGCAAGCAGTTTTCTCCTTATTCACATCTTTTTAGATGAGATTATTTTTAAGTATCTAGAGAAAAACCTGACCATTTAAGCAGTTAAGCCAAAGTCATTCAGGGTTTTAATTCTAGGTATGTATATGAGTGCATCATTCATAGTAAATCTGCATATCTCTCCTTGACACAGTTCCAAAATTCAGGTGAAATATATGTGAATTCATCTTCTACTCCAGAGAGTATGACAGTATTTTAAAGGTCTGTTTCTTCACAGAAGTAACAGTTATAGGTATTTGATGTTTGCTAATTTAGAGTATGAGCTGCCCCAGGTGTACTCAGATGTTACTGACATTGCTTATTGGTCACTATCATTAATTCCTTGCTCACAAGCACATAAAGTGGATTGACTTCCACTGTAGTGATAGGCACCTGTAATTGTGTGTGATGCTTAGAAATATGTACCTGGAGTTCTTACAGCATTTGCAACATTACACATCAGCAGAAAGAAATCTCTTGCTATCAAGGCAATAAGACTCTCTGAAGGAAAAAAAAAAAACCCAGTCCAGAGTGTTTTCATTGAGAGTAAAAGTGTAATTTTTGCATATGTATTATATGTATATATCTCCTACTGTAGATTTAAAAAAAAAAAAAAAAAAGGCACAATTGAGTAACTGTGCTTAGAAAGTCTCCTCCTACATTCTCCTCCTCAAACCTCCATCCTGGAGGTTTCCTACTGGGAAATTACCTTTTACTATTGACACAAGAACACTTGCCAGCAAGTCCTAATTTTAAAGAACATAATTTGGATCTTCTCTGACATTTAAAGTGTGTTGCCAACTAGTATAACAAAATTAGCAAGCATATCCTAATCTATATAAATACTCCTGAAAAGCAAGTAGTCTTTCTATATAAATTTTCTTAAAAGAGAATAAAAAAAGAAATGTCTCACATCCTCTTCTTCAGGCCCCCTTTTTACTAACCTGATGGGTTTTCTTTATCCTTATGCTTAAATTTCACGTGGAATGAAAGTCCAACATTGATGATCTCTTTGCATCTGGAAGGTTTCCAAGTCACTCAGAGAAGACCCAGAAATTGATCTGTTTTGACATAGTTAGTTTTAGCATCTATAGGAGACCAAAGGTCTCCGTTGGCAATAGAGTATAACTTGTGCCAGTGGTCAGGTTCCAGGTAAAATAAATAATTGAAGTTTTCTAATTCTGTACCAGTAGTAAATTAATGTCACTTTCCCAGGGAATTGTATTCATAATAAAGACACTTGACACGTTAATAATCCATGTAACTGATTATTTTTATAATTAAAAGAAACAAATAGATTATAAAAAAAATCTGTTTTTCTGTTAAATATTGCTTTTACCATTGTTGCCTTGATAACTGCAGCTCAAACTTTCCTTTTTTTTCTCCTTGCAAGGTGCTGTCTTCTTTAAAAAAATTCTACTGGTGCTGATGAAAACTATTAAGAAAATACCTCTGATTTGAATTTCTTCTGAATTTCTGACTTATGTATTGGCTTTTATATGCCTGCTCGAATAGTAAAGATATTAACATTTTCTGACCAACCTTTATTGATACCATATGACTTCAGAATGGCATGAGAAACTATGCTAAGAGAAAAGGTTGTAATAAGGAAAGAGTGTGGTTTGCACAATCAAAAATGGTTTACTTTTTGATTCAGTACATATATTAAGACAGATGTGAGCTGGATGCCAAATTAAAATAGAAATAATTCTAACTGTTCAAATGTTGTCTGAAGACATTTACACTAAATAACCCAAAGAATAATTATGGTATAAAAATGAAGACTACATGGAAAGCAATGGATGCTCAGCCTTTTTTAAAATCCATGTAAGTGATTTTAGAAATTTATATGTGGATTTTAGAACACTGATTTTGACAATCACTAAGAAATAGTCAATCTCAATAGCTTTTAGTGGTGGAAAACAATATCAGTATTCATGAAAATGGTCAACATATTATTAAATACTACATTAATACAACTAGCAATGCTCTCAATAAGAAAGGAGGTCCAAAACCTACTAAGTCCTATCAGCTTCAGATGCTCTGGGAATGATCTCAGGCCATTTTTGTACTGCTAGGAATCTTCAAGGCAATCTTTTGGGGATTGATACCTGACTGTTTTAAAGATAAGTTCTGCTAACACATATGGGATTTTGCCTGGCTTAAACTCTGTCTCATGCATACTTATAAGCAGGATTGCATTTTTAGGACCTTATGCTTGACAAGTACTGCAGCGTAGTTAAATAGTTGTGGTATTATCTATATTTGTAAACATTTGAACTGAGTGTACGGAATAATAATTTCTATATAAAATAAGGTTTATCACAGATCATGTAAGTCTTGCCTTGTCATCCTGCGTTGCAAAACTGGAACCTGTTGACATTTTTCTGTTTTTCTTACAGGCTAATCTCAGTAATAGGAAACTACTGATATCTGCCTTTGCAGAAGTCTGCAGCTGACGTCAGGAACTTCAGACACCATTGTGCAAGTAGTGTTCTAACCTGTAAAACTTGTTGCAGTGATGACTAGGGATATTAAAGCTTTTAGGTACATCTCTAACATAGGTGGATTGCAATTTTTTGCTCATTTTTTCTGGTTGTTCAGAAATTATGTTTTATCAGAATAGAAAATGTTCAAAGGAAAATTACCACCACAAACTTCTGCTGAGAGACAGCTTTGCCTGCTTAGTCTCTGATCCAAGTCAGATTACTAAAATGATATCAGCCATTTTGAAACAGAATGTGCTTCTTGCAGAACAGAAATTTTGACTTTTGAACAGATCCGATATCAATTATCATTGTTCCTTTGGAATAATGTATGAGATAAGTTCCTTCACTCCTATATGGGCCAGAGCACCAAATCATCTGCAGTTGTTCACACTCACAGCAGGTTGAAAGAGAGAGAGACCCATCAGTTCCTTGTCTGCCACCTACATCTGTAGTCTGTTTTGGTACTGTGAATTATTTATATAGATAATATCAAAGACCTTCTGTCTGTGGTCAAGAACTATCAGCTGAACCACTGAAAAAGAAAGTGACTAGTTAGATGGGACTAACGCAGAGAGATTTGAAAATGTATTTATGGTTTGTGTGAAACACATGGTTCATTGCAGCATGATATAGGGACAATATAATATAAAGAAATTCAGTGACAAAGAATACAGAAGAGTGGGGCAAGGTAATTTTGAATTTTCTAAAAAATGAATGAAGTTTTAGGAATAACACCAAAGGAAATATAAATCTTACTGTGTTATACAGATACAATGAGAATGTAATTTGGAAATATTACCATAGTTTCTTTTGCTTGATCAGATAATCAATGTCAATTTTATGACTAAGAAAAATATTCTTTCTGCATGAGGTGAGCATGGCAGAGATTCGGTAAAATGATCTCTTGGAAGAGGAGCCAGATTTCAGAACTGTGACCTTTTCACTGTCTTATCAGCCTGGCTATAAAGTAATTCTAGACTCTGGTTTAATGCAGCAGACTGTGTGTGACTGACACAACAACTGGTTTGCTTCTTGAAACCCAACACAACTGGCTTATGATTCTCCCCTACCGCTGTTTCTATGTTCCAAAGTGTACTTCAGCTTTTAGCTATGATCCTATCACTGTTGTTAAAATAATTAATTACCAGTATTTCTTAATTAAAGTCTAACCTGCTAGTTCTTACAACTTTAAATAAAAACCTGTCAAGCCCTTTTTTTTTTCTTCTGCATGAATGCAGGGAGTAAAGTTAATGTTATGAAGGAGCTCTTGACCACATGCAAAGTCTGTGAGCCAGGATTCAAAGGAAAAGAGTCTAGTGTTTTTTTTGAATAGACTTCCCAATTTTTTAAATTCTTGAAGTTACAGTGTGGCTGGGCAATCAGCCTTTCTTCAGATGGCAAAGAAATTACGTTTGACTTTAAACAAAGTCCTAGGAAATGCAGCTTAGAAAGGATGGCTGAAAGCTTACTGCTTGTTGCACAGCTCTTTCCATTTGGGCAACTTCTTGCAGGTTCCTTATCTAGGTGACAAAACCCCTTTCCAAGGCTTATTTTACAGCATCTTTATTCTAGGAGGAAATATCTGAACTCAAAGAGCACGAAGAGCTTTTTGTAAATTGCAATAGGGATGGAAATAAATTATTTATAAATTTAAATTAAAATAATGTGATTTAAAGCAGTTTATAATTCGTTTTGTGGCTCTTGCGCATTCCTCCATTGTACTTGTAGTCCAGATGTTGTCATGTTTTTCCAATGCATTAAAACTATGAGACTAAATTGCTGAGACAGCAACCACAAAAAATGTCCCAGCAGCACAGGGCATAGGAAGGCTGAGGATAATGGATGGTGATTAAAATACGCACTTCTTATAACACAGCCCTATATTCCATCAACCACTGATTATTGTCTACACATCCTAGGCTACCCCACACTGCAGGGAAACTGTTAGTACCCTTCCAGGAAACTGGGATTAATGAAACGCGATATCCTTGGCAAAACCTTCATAGTATAAATAGAAGTGAATCCCTGGCTTTCTGGATGAAAGTGTTCAAAGTTTTAATGTCTAAAGCACTGAATCTACATTGTAAATGTGTTTAAAATGTATGTTAAACATTATAGATGTGTTTAACTTTATGCATAGCAGAACACCTACTGATCTGATTTGAGAGTATGAAGTGAAAAATGAACATCGTATAGGAATGAATGTAAAATAGCCTTATTTTAAGGATGCTAGCCAGAAAAAAACCTGAAAGCTCTTCTGAAAAACATTATATTATAAAAACATGGGAATAATTTTTTCATTTTGTAAGTTCCAAATACTACATATCTCAATAATGAATTGATTTGTGAGAAAAATAAATGCAAATACTCTTACTAAATATTTCACTAGCTCTCATGGTGACCTTTTTTATTTAACGTTTACAAAGAATCGAGATACTGTTAATTGTAATGCTCTGGTCAAAATGAAATAAGGAAAAAATGTATTAGATAATCTTCCCATACAGCTATTATAAGTAAACCAGTGGGGGGAAAGTTGCAAAGTCATGAAAGTTCTGGAGTGAAATAGGAGGGTGCTTCCAAACCACCAGGCATTGCTTGATCTGAGGAAGCTCTGGCCATCCTTGTGCAAAGTATTGCATAGGGTGCAATAGATAAGGATCACCTCAAAAATAAAATAAGTCATAGTAAACATTGGCCTATGGCATAAAGGTGTGAGATAGTAGGACCCTGATGGTTATGAAAGAGCTGTTGTCTCATATTACCTCACACCTGCTCCATGCACTGGGCTTTGCTAACGTCAGAGATACAGCTCAGTTTGTGGGTGCAAAGCTGGTTATTGTGGATAGGATCAAACCCGGCTCCTCCGTGCGAGGGAAAAAGTGTCTTCTTAACAGGGGAATTTTATCTGCTATGGCCTACAGTTTTAGGCTTTTAATACTAACTGAGCATTTATTTTAAGTTGTGAAATATAGTACATCAATCTATATAAAAAGTATAGAACTGTCTGTCCTATAACTCCCTGTCCCAGTTAAAAGAACAGCCAAAGTCTGAAGCAAGGGAAAAACTTGTGTCCAAATAATGAAGTATTCATCATTTTTTCTTGTAACTGCGTACTAGGAATATGTAGTCCCTATTTTATAGCAAATACCAACAAAATGTTATAGTTGTCATTTTGTACCTCATATTCACGGCACATATTTAATTGCAACTGATATGTTTAGATACTGGAAGAGATTTGAAGGTGGATATGAAATGATAATAAAAACAAATTTTATGTTTTGCAGTTATATTGACACAACATTAAACAATCAGTATTAAAAATGACAAGGTAGTTCTATGTTTTTGTCTTTTTCTTTTAACTCTGTATCTTAATATGAAAATAGCATGTGTAGTGGCAATAGACATACAGATTTATAGATATAACATACAAAAGAGAAAGACAGACCACTATGTTGGTACGTTTTACTTTCCCTACATTAGGGGTTTTCACCAAGCAGGCTTGCTGTTCTTGCTTGTCTTTCATGTTTAAAAGAATCCACAGACCCCAGAGTTTAGGACCAGAAGCGGAAAATCATATTTGCATGTCAGGAGATTGCTGAAAATTGTTACTCGAATGATACATTTTCAGGATTTGCACCCTTCAGCTGGAACTGCTGATCAGTTTGAATGTAGCTTTGCAAGGTATACATATAAATAAATAAATAAATAAGACTGCTAGTGCTTGAGAATCAATTTGAGCTGTATCTATGGAGCTGTATGTATGGAGCAGATGTTTGTCCAAGGTAACCAAATATATTCAATTCCTGGAGTTCCAAAAATTTTAGTTCTTTTTTACAAGGGTGTGTGGTGACAGGACAAAGGGGAATGGCTTTAAACTAAGAGAGGGTGTGTTTTGATTAGATCTTAGGAAGAAATTCTTTACTGTGAGGGTAGTGAGGCACTGGATCAGGTTGTCCAAAAAGGTTGTGAATGTCCCATCTCTGGAAGAGTTCAAGGCCAGGCTGGGTTGGATGTGGCCCTGATCAATCTGGTCTAGTGAAAGGTTCCCTGCCCATGCCCATGACAGGGGGGTTGGAACTGGATGATGTTTAAAATTCTTTCCAAACCATCCCATGATTATACGATACTTCAGTGATCTGTGATAGCACCTTTATTCTGGAAGTTGCATTAGGCATAACTAAATCTCGTGATTTTGTACAGAATTGACTATTAAATAAATAGCACAAGAGAAATGCCTTTTTTCAGAGGTGTCACTGACTGTAGAAACTGCATTGTTTTAATCAAAGCATCGTTCCTGATAGAAAACATTTTAATCAGAATGAGGCACCGTCACACAGTCTCCTACTTGGAGACTTTCAGCAGGGAGCTGTGCCCTCTGCTGTTGGCTTGAGCACAGTGAAGGAATAGCAATAAGCAGCACCCTGAATACTTTCGACCTGAAACATGGGTAAAATGGGACAGTTCAAAGACATCTTCTAATATAACTATTTTTATAGGATAAGGTTGTTGTCGAAAACCTATTTGTAATTTTTGTCAAAATGCTACAGAATATTTAATTTGTTTCATTGTAAATTGCATCTGGTGGCTAAGAATGTTTTTTTGTTTCTAGTTGCCTGAGAGACTCATTAGTGAAAAACAGGACTTTTGAGATTAATTTTTTTTCCTTTTCTCACTGATGAAGCATTAAAATTCATGATTTGTTCTGAAACAATGGGCAAAAAAGCGCTAACTCTTCCATCAAAACAGAAATACAAAACCAAAAAGTATATGGTTACTGGAAAGGTTATTGCTCTTTTATTATTGTTGAACCTTTTTTCATCAAATACTGCTTAAAACCCAATTCAAAGCCCATTTGTCTATATTACTGGCTGGCTATTCTGCCTGTAATTTGCCAGACCTTTTAATTTTACTGTCCACATTGGTGATAGTCACAAAGAATAATTCCCATGAGCCAGTGAGGGATACAGTGATTCTATCACAATTTCTCAAATAGAGTTCTTAATTACAAAAGGACAGGGGAAAAAATCGTAATTTCAGTTTCAACTCTTTTGCTGCTGTTCTAAACTATTTTTCTCTTTGAGCTACTAAGCTGCTGGAAACATGCCCACAAAAGCAACACATTAAAGATTTGTTACAAATGTAAAATGCAGGTATGTACCTGTACCAACGCAAATAAGCATATTTATACACCACAGCAGTAGTTTAGCTGATTTCTATTCTAAAGATTTTATTACACAGGCAGTGTTCTCGCTTGTTATGTTCCCCATTAAGCTCCACAAGCATAGTGCAAGTTGGAGAAGTATCCAAACTGCAAGATGGGGACTAGGGGAGAAAAATCCATCTCATGGTAGGAGATCAGGTTTGTGGACACTTGAGGAACCTGAACATACAGTAGTCTATGGGATGCTGAAATAAATCCCAGAGTCCTGAGGAACTGGCTGATGTAGCTGCCAAGACATTCTCCATGATATTTGAAAAATCATGACAGTCAGGTGAAGTCCTAGGTGACTGGAAAAATGGAAACATTGCACCCATTTTTCTAAAGAGTATAAAGGAGGATGCTGAGAACTACCATCTTGTCAGCCCCATCACCTGGGAATATAATGGAACAGAACTTCATAGAAGCTATGCTAAATCACATGGAGGACAGAGGGGTGATCCAGAACAGTCAGCATGGCTTCACCAAGGGCAAGTCCTGCCTGACAAACATAGTGGCCTTCTATGATGGGGTTGACTACATCAGTGGACAAGGGAAGAGCCATAGATGTCATCTATCTGGACTTCTGTAAGACCTTCAACACAGTCCCCCACAGCATCCTTCTCTCTTAATTGAAGAGAGATTAATTTGATGGGTGGACTGTTGAGTGAATGAGGAACGAGGAATTGGTTGGACCATGGTATCATCCAGAGGGCAGTGGTCAACGGTTCCATGTCCTGATGTACATCAGTGACAGGTGGTGACCCTCAGGAATCCGTACCAGGACAAGTACAGTTTAATGTTTTTGATCAGTGGCATAGACTAAGGGATCGAGTGCACCCTCAGCACATTTGCAAATGACACCGAGCTGAGCTGTGAGGTTGACACACCTGAAGGATGGGATGCCATTCAGAGGGACCTGGACAAGCTTGAGCACCCAGCCCATGAGAACCTCAAGAGGTTCACCAAGGCCAAATCCAAGGTCTTGTACCTGAGACAGGGCAAACCCTGGTATATAAACTGAGGATGAAGGGATTGAGAGCAGCCTTGCCAAGAAAGACTTGGGGCTGCTGGTGGATGAGAAGCTGGAAATGTTCCGGCAATGTGTGCTTGCATCCCAGAAAACCAACCATATCCTGTGCTGAATCAGAAGAGTGGCCAGCAAGTTGAGGAGGTGATTCTACCCCTCTGTTCTCATGAGATCCCACCTGGAGTACTGTACCACCTCTAGGATCCCCAGCACAGGGAGGCCGTAGACCTGAAGGAGTGAGTCTAGCACAGGAGAGCCACAAAAATGAGTAGAGGGCTGGAAACCCCTCTCCTATGAGGAAAGGCTGAGAGAGTTGTGCTTTTTCAGCCTGGAGAAGAGATGGCTCAAGGGAGACCTCACCACAGCTATTCAGTACCTTAAGGAGGCCTATAAAAAAGATGGGGATAAACTTTTTAGTAGGGCATGTAGCAATAAGACAACAGGTAATAGTTATAATTAAAAGAGAGTAGATTCGGATTAGATAAAAGGAAGAAGTTCTTTACAATGAAAAGTGTTGAAAAACTGGCAGAGATTGCCCAGAGTGGTGGATGCCCCATCCTTAGAAACATTCAACTTAAGATTGGACAGAGCTCTGAGAAATATGATCTAGTTGAAAATATTCCTGCTCATTGCACAGGAGTTGGAACTAGACAACCTTTAAGGTTCCCTTCCAACCCAAACCACTCTATGATTTTATGATTCTGTGATATGTGACTTGCTTGATGGTGCATGGACAGCCTGGCACAGTGTGACTTGTTGGCACCTTTCCTTTTTTCACCAGGGCATGTTTGAAACCTACTGCACATGCAAACTAAAAATTGTACTTGTTAAGAACCAGAAATAATTTCAGGAATGCCTCAGAATTCACAAGCACCCCAGAGCCATTAGACCAACTCTGTCACCTACAGACACTCCATTTCTGTATTTGCACTAAAAAAATCACCCTAGTCCTGTGTGTAGTTCTTACAGATGGAAAACTCACAGGCATACCAACTGGGAAATTCTAGTGTGTAAACTGAAGTATGGGAATGTGAGGAATGATTAAGATTTAATGCGAATTGTAGAGAAATTGAGCAAGGTTTTTGCAAGAAATCATATATATTCCATAACCACCTTCAACAGTGGGCATGCTACTGGGATGTGAGAGAGCTTTGTGATGCCTCCTCCCTGCCTTTGTGATTCCCGCTCCTGAACAAGAGGGGGAATTAGTTGTTTTTAATAAATAAATCTTGATAGCTTTTCTACTCTTAAATGAACAATCTGCTTTTGCAAATTTCTCATGAAAGTATGATGTGCCTAAAAATGTCAAAAATATGGCTTGGTCACCCTGTTTTCCTTAGTTCCTGTTGCAGTTTAGCACATTCCATGCTCCCTGCTACCATGAAATCACACTTTGTCCTACCTAGTTATCCTACTCACAGAGGATACAAAAAAAATAAACTCTGGTGTACTGCCAAAGCATCAGAAAGAATTGTGTGAGTCCCAGGTCAACAGAGCAGGCTGCAGGTCTTCTGTCAGTTTAAAATAAGTTTTTTCATCCATTTTCTTCCCAGAGAATGCCTTGAAAACTTGAAACAATGTAAATACACTGAGATGGAGGCAAGGAGCCAAGGAGTTGATCTCAGTTTGACAACAGGCAGAAAGCAAGAGTGTTGCTGAATGGAGACAAGTGCATGATGGCACACCCACGCATTCATGCTCCTACCTTTTCAGAAAAGAAGAAATCCTGAAAAAATCTCCCTATCTCTTACCATCTCCCTGGCTGTTGTCCACCTCATTGCATGCTGACAGTGAAAGAATGTGGGAGACCATGAAGGACTCTCCCAGCTATTTCACTTCAGCTCTGAAGAATATCTTTACCCGGCAGGACAGATAGTTAAAAAATCTGAATTTTTACTTTTGTGAAGAATGCACATTCTGTCTGTTTCTTTGCAGTTTACCCCAACTTCATGCTTCCCAGTAACACTGTCTTGAAAAATGCCCACTCTCATCTGAAAGGACTATACCCTTGTGTTCCTTTAGTGGAAGATTAAAACCACTCAGATGATCTCAATATCATCAGTCTTTGACAGCTTCTTGAAGTGACAAGAAAACAGTTCTAAATAAAGATATTTTGGCTTCTGTGTTTTAGAAACTGAACAAAAAAATATGAAGAGGCTTTGAGGAGGCTGTAAGATGCAAGCAAGAAATGGAGGACTACAGAAAAAATATCTGAGATGTGTAGAGTAATATGGGACCAGACTGGATCCGAAGATGTGGGAAGATGGAAAGGAAATGTATGTTAGGACAACTTGGTGAGATTAGAGCTCTAGTTTGTAATCTAGAGCTCTAGATTACAAGATAGAGCTCTAGATTACAAGTACCTAGAGGTACTCAAGGTGTGCAAGTAAGGCTCTGGCTGCCTTACTTGCACACCTTGAGTACCTCTAATGCAGATACACACAACAAGGCTATCTGAGCTTTGCTTGATGGTAGAAATAAAGTGTTTCTGTCCTTTACAATAATCATTCTGTACTTCGATGGAGATACTAATTTTCAGTGAAGGACAGTCCTTCTTTTTCTCATCTTTGTATTGCTCTCTGCCACATACAGCAACCACCAAATTTCAGTTTACTATTTTTCTTACAGAAGTATTGCTGTGGATGTTTTCTTAATTGGCTATATGATGCTATTGTTGCCATTGCACTAAAACTTGCTGTCCTTGTAGAAAGGTTAATCTCATCAAATGCAAGACTTTGGATCCCACATATGTTATTTTCCCTTATCGTTTCACTCTTATCTTATTGAACATCAGCATATGGTGTACATTGATGGTTCATGTACATTACCTTACACATTTCTTGTTACATGGCCAATTATTCTGAAAGTGTGTTTATAACTTCCAGAGACTACTGAAAACACTGGTCCTTCTACTTCATTCCCAAATTTATATCACTAAGTGAAATTAAATTTTAGTAAGCATTTTAAGAATGAATTATAAAAGCAACTCTTATGCTAAGTGAAATTAATATATATTATTTTATTATATTTTCTGAAATATCTGTGAGATATTTTGAGGCTGTTATTTCTTCAGGAGGTTGGACTAGATGACTGTCTCAGGTCCTTTCCAACCTGAATCTTTTTATGGTTCTGTGACTGGAATGTTATAAAACATTTCTCTATCACTATAAAAAATATTGGAACACTAGATAAGAATATTGAGTTCTCATTTTATTCCATTTATTTTCTATGAATAGATACAGGAATCATAGATTTTGTATCTGTATAGAGTGCTGTATAGAGAATATGTCCAGAATTAAAGACAAGAAGAATGAGTCAGAGATGTGGGCATCGCCTTGAGAATTATCAACATAGCTGTGCAATGATTTTATAATTCATTACATTTGGATTAGTACATACATAGATAATGGCTGTTCTCCGAATTATCTGTGGTGAAAACCATCATGTGAATAAAGTAAAACAGCCAGCAGTTCAGAACTAATCACTTTGTTAAGATAAACTAATAAAATTGAGAGTTCAGATATGTGTATTTATAGGAAAAACAGAGTATCCAGTAAGTGATGGTGTGGGATGTTGCAAGATGGGGATGATCTCAGCTATTACAAACAGGAGACTAGATCTAAATGAAGGGGATTATAAAAGCTATAATTAGCTAATGCTTCCTAAAAGCCTAACCTAAACTGTTGAGTTTTTTCCATTCCAAAGTGCAATACCATACAGAGATCTCATATCATGTAGTAAGTGCAAAAAGAAAAACAAATCTTATACAAACAGTATTGTCTTTCATTATTTCAGGGCAATCTTTTAAACTTTCTGGAACAGATATTTTTCGTTTAATGATGCTGTGATTGCTGAAGGACTGTTTGCTTATTATATTGGAATATAACAAACATATTACAATTAAAAGTCACCAAGTTATGTTAACTTTATTTACATGTTTATAGATGATGCTTTAATCTCTAATTTGTGCTGTAAATTCTGAAGAAAGCAGAGGGGTTGGTGAAGAAAACAGAATCTGTTGTCTTGTAAAAGCAAGCTTACTATTCTCAGGAGTGCTTTCAGTGCTGTTTAATTTGTTTACAAGCGTTCATGTGTTAACATAAAAACCTGAGGAAGGATGGCTGTGTCTGTTCTGCATTAATCTTATTCTCTGTCCCCAGAGAGTTTTCAAAGTACGTAATATGCAAGAGTTCAAACCCTGACTGAGAGTAAGCGGAGGGGCATGGGAGATCTTTCTTTTCACAGAGGACCAGCAAATGTGTCTTGTCCTTTACTGTCTACACACAGATAACAGAGGGAAGCACCAGAGAAGAAGGACTACTAGCAATGCCAAGGCTTTTCAGAAGTGTGGTTAATGCTGTCTCACAAAGGACAAGCAGTTTGTACCATCTGCTAGAGATGCAAGAGAACAAAAAGTGCCTTGCTGAGACATACATTGACTTAACAGGGAAGCTCAGGCTTGATTCTCCCAAGTCCCCCCCAGCACACCCAAAGAACCTCTGGTAAGCTAATTCAGTAACAGACCAAGTTACATTAATTTTTAAAATAAATTCATAGTTTCTTCAAATGCAAAATTTTATGTGGCTTTAGAAACAGACGACTGCTATTTAAGATAAACCTCCAATATCTAGAGTAACAAAAAATGTTATTTACCTGAACTGTGTCTATAAAGTGTACAAGTGTGACTGCTCCAGGTGAAAAAAAAGGAACTGGTTATGAACTTTAAATTCTTTATATGCTTAAATTCTCTGCTAGGTTGGGCTTGTGTGCTAGATAACTTAGCTGTCCAGCAGCAGTGATTTTCTCTAATTTTGGAAGCAGAGGAAGGTCTTGCATCCATTTTGTCCTAGACAGCACAAATCTGTCACTGTAACAGTGTATCAGCAGTCCATAGAACTCCTCTTTTCTCCCTCATGGCACTAAATAAATGAAACATTAGTTATTATGCCATAGGAGCAAATGACTCACTGAATATTTGTCTGTCTAGTAACAGCAAATCTTAGTCTTTCTGAGTCAATGCTAACAGTTATGATCTGTTTGAATGATAGATAAATACAGCTTATATCTGTGATCCATAAGGAGGTTTTCTCCACAGGGAAGATGTCTTGCCTTCACTGAGGCACTAAAGCTATCGTGGTGACCATTGAAGCAAAGACACCAGTTTCTACGCATCTTTTTTCTGAAAACCAGCAGAACTCTCATAATACCAAATGACTCGTACTTATCTTCACTCTTGCAGTTGGGTTCTGTATATAAGCATGACTGACTATGAAAATATAAACCTTTTGTGGAAAAACACATCCAGAATGCCTGTTTTGAAGTATTACAGGATGTTTAGTAACCAGTGTTATTAGATGTTAGTCCATGTACTATCACCCAGAAAAGGAAAGTCGTAACATTGCCAAAAGCAAAAGATAGCTGTCAAAGCTCATAAATCCAGAAGGGCTTAATAAAGGTGTTGTCTGTCTATGATGAAACGAGGAGACTTAAGATATCTTTTTAAAATAACTTTTGGGATTAGATCATTGCTAGTCCACATGAGATTGCTTAAACTCTCAGAAATTGTGTTGGATAAGGATTACTTGACTTTATAGACCACGCATCCAGCTATTGAAGTGAAATTCTTTGTATTTGCTTGTGTTTTGGATAGATTATCTGTTATTTTACCATACTAAATAATTGTTGGGGTTTTTTTACAAGATTACAATTTATTATTTTATTATACTCAAAGATGGTGTTGAACACAGACCTTTAATAAACTCAGAGAATTTGAAACACAATGCATTCAGCATCTCTGAATTTATAGCTAAACAAATGGTATTGGTCTTGGAATACACAGATGAAAATTGTTGGCCTGTTGCCCAATTGTGTGTGCAAGATCTATAATTGAAACACTAGGTTCATTGCCTCTCTCAAAAAAGCTATAGTGATGCAAGGTTAGAAAAATATGTTCCGTGTCTATGCCTTAAAATACTTTGCTATAATTTCTGTAGAGAACCTTTGCAAAAAGCACGTGGTTAAAGCTGGAATGCCCAGCCAGAAGCACATGGAAGAAGACTGAATAGTGAAACTAACTTTACAAACACCAATGTTTAGCAACACAAACTGAGAAGCATTAACATGAATTTCAGGTTATTGTGGGCACTTGATCTGCTCTGATTTGTTCCATCCATCATGCTGCTTGCTGACTATAACTCTGCAAGAAAATAATGAAATAGACTGGTGATGTTCTGCAGTGGGGACACCCAGAACAGGCCAGATTTACCCCTTCAGTAGAGGTGTTCCTGTAACGAGCAGTGAGCTAACATGTAGCATTTGTGTGGCTGCTTTGATGAATAACAGAGTTTGCAAGAATCATATTATTCATCTTTAGCAGAGTCTTGTGAGATAGAGAATAGGGTGCTGTACTTTCTGCATGGCTACAGCAATGTGAACACTGGCTAGGGAGTGACACCCACAGTTCCTCAGAGGACATCAGTGTTTGAGATGGGACTAAATTTAATGGCTTTTCATTTTTTGTCATATCCTTTTCATTACAGTTGTGCTATCCCAGAGGAATTTGTTTTTTGAATAGCTGGGAAACCTTTGCTCTGTCCATGTGGGATGTTTGAGAAATTGGCAGACGCTGATTGACTATACAAGCTGCCAGGATTGACTGGCTTGAGACTTCTTACAGGCATTTCCTGATCTGTGATTTTTCATTATCATGTATTTAATCCTTATTTCTCCATTTCAGCTCAGCATATTTCTTAAAATTAACCAGTAGGATATACCAACTATTTAGGTCTGTTTCATTTTGTATCCGGGTGGGGCAGTAGTGATCTGGTGCATTATTCATGTCCTGAGAGAATGCACTTGTGTGAACCCTGAACATAAAGGTTACATTGATCTCAATTCTGAGGAAACCAAAAACATTTCACAAGTCTAGAATGATTGGTTGACTGTCGCCTGTTTTTCTACTGTTCTGTGTTTTTACTTTTGTAGTAGAAGTTCTCATGCATTTTCTATAAACATAGCTCTTGTTTTCTAACCGCCCTAGAATGTTTTCTAAACTTCTAGATTGTTTTTCATTCCATTCTCCTAGGCGGAGACATTTGATGGATTTTTCCTTTGACCAGTGTGATTGAGGGGTGGTAATTTCTCCCTCCAATCCACGGTGGTTTTTAAGAACATATAAAATAAAGTTCAGGGTTTTGCCCCAGGTCTCTCTCTTTTTCTTGCTTCCCACCTGGCGAGGTCTGCGTGGTTTTTTCGTGTCTGAGTGCGACATCTGGACACAGAACAGTAGAAAAACCAGGGTGACAGTTGACTATATAGAGAGTTTCTCGGCATCACTAAAATTGAGGGAAAGACATCAACCCAGCACCAAGCAAATGTGAAGAATTGAAGAGAATTATTTATATTGTCAACCGTTTTCCACAGTTAAAAACAGGTTCTCCTCCAGTGACAGTGACTAGGACCTGTGCCTGTGACAATTTGTGGAGGATGTACAACCACCACTGCTGGGAGGGCCAAAGTCGGTAGAACCAGATGGTTACCAGCATGCTCCGGGTTAGGAGTTCCAAGCTAGGATAATAAAAAGCACTACATTGTTCACTATTACTGAACTCTTTATGTGTTGGATTATAAGCTGTGAGCATTACTGCAGTGGCAGAAATAGCAAATATCAGAGGGCACCTCTCAGTGTCACTCCTCGGTATGACGCAGATAGTGCTTCCAGAAAAGCTTGAAGTGCAGCACAGTGCCACAGCAGTCACTGTCTTCCTTACAAGGATGAAGCATAATTTCCTTATTTACCTCTAGTTTGTCATATCAAAGGTCTTACTAATCTTCTTTGCAGACAAGTTAGGAAGATTGGAGAATTCCTGCTGGAAAATATTCTGTCCTTGCCTAGGAGGAACAGTCCCACAACGACATAAAAGGCTTATTAATAAAAAAACCCCTCAGTCAGAATATTCAAACTGGCCTATTACATTTGACTGCTTCTACAGATAGCCCTGAAGTATTCTTAAGGTCAAGAGTAAAGAGCTTAGTTCTGAAAAGGTCTGAGTACTTTGTCCCCATACTTCAAACGTGTTTCTGTACCTCAGCACTACTGTGGGTAGGTGAGTAAGTTCACTGAAATTACTATGAGAATGGAAGAGTTTGATTGGATCACTTAAAATATGTCTGGCATCAATCTTAAACCAGCCATGAAATCTTGGCATCCATTCAGGTGAACAAAAAAAAAGAGTAGGGTTGTGTTTTTCTTTTCAAAATACATAATGTAAAGATGCATTGAGCAACCAACGCATTTGCAGAGAATGGAGAGTAGCACCACAGAGAAATTTAAAAAAAAGAGACTGAGGAACATGAAGACACAGAAAGGTAGGAATAGAGAGAGACAAACTAGCAAAACCTTTTTTTGCGCTGACAAACCACTGTGCCGAGTCATGCTAAACTGTGAGACCAACAGCATTTCTGTTAGCTGCACTTGCCTCTTTAAACTGCAGATGCATTTTAGAATCCATAGCCCAAGCCTGCATGTGGTTGTATTAGAAAAAGCTGAATATTGAATTGGAGCCCATCAGGATGCATCAGTATAAATTCAGATAGATGAGACTCAGAATGCAGAAGATGGAGTCAGGATTTTCTCCATAAGACTGCAATGTACTACCTACTACAAAATGAGATACTGCTCTATTACTATATCCTCAGATAGATTTTTAAAGATTAGATCTTAGAGTCAATGCACATAATTCTTTCACTCTGTTTCTGTAGGATTTATTTTAAAAACCCTCAATTTACAATAGACTGTTAATTTCTTAAACTGCTCTGAGAAGAACATTAACATTCCCATCCAATATTGTTTCTAAGTTACTTAAGCCTTTTTTGTTACAGTTTTGTTTCCCCTCTCTTCTGATAATACCTGCTGTTCAATATGTGTGACAAGCATGGGATTCCCAATACTGATTCCTTTTTATTACACACTATTTACACTTGCAATGCACATATAAATGTTTACACTTACACATACCCAGTTACCTTTTCATTATCTACAGATGATTCTTTCAAAGTTGCTTTGTGGTCTCAGAGTGAAATTTTGACTCCATTGAAGTGAGGCACAGATATTGACAGAAATGGGATGTTGTGCTCTGACCTTTCAAAGTGCACAAATGGTATGGATTCCAAAGGAGTGACTTTCTTAGAACTTTGGGAAACACATCTCAGGAATTTCTGGAAAACGTCTATGAGATGAAAACTCTTCTGCCTGCAGAGACCATATTTCAAGGGCTGGAAACACATTATTTTTATACAAAATTCTCTTTTAGGAGGATGTATCTTACTGGAATATATGCATGAAGTATTTCTGATTTGCTGCATCATTAATTATATGACATATTTAATTGTGATGCCTCTTATAGAACTGTTACGAACTCCTCCAGCCATGTTAGCATTTCTGTGATCTGGTCAGGACTGCTCCCAGGTAAATGCTACTGCCAGAGTACCAAGCAAGATAACGGTCATACATAAAACTCTACCTCATCATAGAAGAGTTGCCAATCTGCCAGAATTTCCAAACAAGCACATAGAGACCTTATAAAAGCAAACAGTACAGGTCAAATTCTTGTACTTGGATTATTTAAAGTCAGACTGTGCCAGGGTATATAAAAGTAGACAGCCCAGCTCAGATTTGGATTTCAGTGTGAGTGCCATACAAGTAAAGCCCCATGGGAATAAAGAGGAGAGTCATATTCCTGCAGAGTTTATCTGTTTAGTTTTTCAGATGTGGAAGAGGTGACTGATATAGGCAGTGTATTTTTGTTGTATCAGATTTGTATCTGATAAATAATGAATTTACTTTTTTTTTTAATGCTAGTACTAGTCCTTCAATCTACGCTCATTTTACTACACTGCTACAAAGAAAGCTTGTTCACCTTTCTGTTCCTTTTGCTAAATCTACATTCTGGCTTATTGTTTCTATGTTTATTGTATCTCACTGACTAAATATTAAGTTTTGCAAATGGTAATGTAGGCTCTAAGTCACAACAGAAGGATTATGGGATTTTGTAAGCAAGGTCCTAAAGTCTAAACTGCAGACTGCTGAGTTACACACCTTCTGAACTGGAAAGAGGCATTAAAAGTCTGCCTAATATTTGTCTAGATGTGCTACACAAATACAAATGTTAATGTAGCTAAAAAACTCATCGTGTATAAAAACAGCAAAATCAACCCAATATGTTTCTCATTTTCTATTGGCAGATGGTCCAATAAGATCTGGCTGTCAATGGGGGTTTCCATTCATTCCTACAATGTTTTCCACAGCATGGCATCTCAATGAAGGCATATGACAATTTGGCTTTTTGGCTATGGCATGCCACCAAGGCATCCCTCAATCAAAAGCACTGAGTGACATGCTTTTCTTGCACTGCCTGGCATGCAATGTGCAATATGTCAAAAAACACTGCTGCCCCTTCCATATTATCAGATTCCTTTCCATTGTATTGTTTTCTTCCACAAGCTATTAAATATAGTAAAATATATTTTATATTTAGATTGGCCACAGGCACTGAGTAAACGCTTTTGCTCATTTAACAGTGTACTCAATGTGGGCACACTCTGTGCTCCAGCAAAGCCCTTTGCATGAAATCAGCCATGGGAAATATCCCTGAGCATGGTGAAACCTGCAGAACCTTAGCTTCGAGCAGAGGCATTCTTAAATTACATCCTGCTGGCATATTTACCTCTATGTTTGCCCTCGCACAGTCTGCCATTCCTAGCTGTCATGCTGGCTCCTGGAGACAGCTGGAAATTGGCATGCTGAGGTGAAGCAGTATTTTCATTGTTCTAGATATTTCAAGGTGTTGGCCAAGTCAGTCATGGCTGGCAGAGCTCAAAACTGCTGCCAGTCACTTTTCCATGCATCATTCTCCCGTACGTGCTTTGTGTGCTCTGGGTAAAGCCATGGCTCTGAGCCATTTTCCAGACTCTGCTTATTCCTGCTTTCCATTCTCAAAAAAGAAAGTCTCTATGACTTTAGGTAAGGTATTTTTGTAAGTGAGATGAGAATGATTATGCTTTTTGCTTGCTTAGCAGAAGCAAATGCAGCATCTGAACTGCATATCCAACTGACAGTGTTCATAACTATAGCATGTTATTTGTACTGGAGCCTCTGTTTCAGTCTTTCCTTTAGGTGACAAATGTACAAACCCCTCTTTTGGATGAAGAGCACCTTATGTGTTAGGTATCCAACAGGACCGCCATGTTTTATTTATTTTGATAATCTTTTGAATAAACTGTTGACATCAGGTGCCCAACTGTGATTCTGTGATGGGGTGCCAGTTTTGGGCAAGAGCATGTCTGCAATTACCGAAATCCTGAACTTTTTCATGAATGATAAGATTGATCTAGTTATGCTCTTGCCTTTGCTATTTTAGATGGCCGATGGCTTTCAAAACATGTCCAAGGTTTACAAAATAGAAAGAAATCACTGTAATAAAGTTGTGAATGCACTATGTAGCACCACTCCCCTTAAATGTTTGAAGCTGTGACCTTTTCTTAATTATAATGGCATTTCCGTGATGGAACTGTTTACTTCCTAGAAAAAGTAATTTTTTGCAAGTTAGATGATAACAAATTTCTGAGACAATATTAAAAGAAAAGGATAAAGGTAAATCCTATGGAATGCAAAAATAATGTTATTCTGATTATCTCTTAATGCAGGTAGTGCTACTACATTTGCTTTTTGCTCTACCTTTGATGAGGAAAGCAATAGGAAAAGAAAGCATTCAGTGAGACACTGTGAGATGACTCAGAGCCTGAGGCTGACTCCAAGTACCTACATTTGTCACTTGTGTGTAAGTTACTGCCTGGAAGGCACAATGTGCAGAAGCTGACAAAAAGATGCTCCTCTGGGTGCAACAGGACCAGCTCACTGGAAAGCTAAAATATGAAGACTTTTTCTGTTGGATGGGGCTCTTTAACAAAGAAGATTGTAAAAATTCTCACATGGAGCAATGAATTTAAATACTAGGGGAAGAGCTGACTTGCACCTTTTTCTGTGTAATACAAATCATGTTCCTTACCTCCACAAAGGGCTCCAATAAGCATTCTTTGTGTGTTTGAAGTTGATTAAAAGTCTCTCTGAGACTTCCATGAACAAGGCCACTCAAGCTGCCTGTTTATAGAGACAGAAAATGAGCTGCTCCAATTAGAATTTCATGAACTCACAAATGTTTCTCTCTAGACAGATAAGGTAGAAACCAACTCAAAAGTATTAATGTCTAAGCTTTCTGAATTAAAATTGCAACAGGTGTCAATTTTATATGCCTGCCCTTCCAACAAATGTGACATTATCCATTTGATTGATGACAGAGTAAAAAAATGTTTTTTCTTTTTTCTCAGAGTTCTCTTTTGAATGCAAAAAGATGTAATTTTCCCTATCATTGTACCTAAATCAACTCCTAGTATTTTCTTAACTGAATTCTGCCTAAAGAAGATGTGAGGAGCTACATGTTTTGAAGGACACTTTGATGATGAACACATCTCTGTTCCTTTAAAGATAGTAAAAGGATGCTTCTTACAACATTGTGTAAGTTGCTAAGGTTTATTGAGTTTCAATTTGACGTATCTTCTCTATGTAAAAATACTACCTACATGACTACAGAAATTTTCTCAAATGCAGATTCCTAAGTGAGAGATCTTGTCATACATTTGTCTCAAAGGATTCAGGATGTCTACTTATGGTTAAACTCAGAGCAAGAAGAATTAACTAAACAAGTTTATTAAAGTCATTTTAGTTATGCTAAAAAAAGTCTGTCTTTAGATCTTTATTAGCCTAGGTACACAGGCCACCTAGAAGGGGAACCTTTATCTTCCAGCTGGTTTTGGAACATCACATAGGACCAAATGACTCCTAGGCTCTGTATATTGCAGCTTCTCAACCTTTTTCCTGTACCTCACCAACACAGAGGGTAGAACCTCTCAAAGCTGCAGGTTTATTTCCATGCTGCATTACAGTGCTGATGAGTACAAGGAACATATGAACAAGTCTGCTGCAACTGTGTTGGAAATCTCCATGGTTTGTGATGACTGACTCCCAAAGATTTATCTTGGAATAGTATTTAGTTTGAGCTATGCAGTTTGAGGCAGTATTTAGGTCAAGGTAGATAGAGTTGCAGCAGTGTTAACATGGACTGACAAAGCTATAGGAGATGGCAGCAAAGCTGGCATTTGAGAGGAAAGCTCTGAGTATTCAAAATAGATCTGCAGATAAAGCCAACTAACACAACCATACTGTTGCTAGCTCCCCATCATCTGAAAACCAAATGCTTTCCTGACCAAATACCCACTGCTAAGTTGCCTAACATGAGAAATATACCTGGTGTAAAGCTCCCTGCATGAAGGACAACTGACTGGACATCAAACCCAGACTTGAGCTAATGGTCAGGAATGGCCTCCTTTGAGGCTGGCAGACTCTCCCTTTGCACAATGGTTTTGCAGGTTATGAGATATCCTTTCAGGCAGACATAGGGCCTTTCTGAGCTGTTGCATGGGAGCATTTGTGAAAGCAGGGAAGGGGAGCGGGGAAGCCTGCCCGCCCTGGGAGCTTGTCCAGAATCACCGGGTGTGCTTCCCGCCCGTGGCGCTGCCCGCAGAGCGGAGAATTGCGTTCCCTCCGTCGGCTCCCGGCGCTGGTGCAGCCGCGCCGTCGGGACGGGGACGAAGGGAGCCGCGGGCTCCCGCCCGCACCCCTCTGCCTCCTCCCGGGGAGAACACGGCTCTGCCCGGCGGCCGCCCCCAGCCCTGCCCTGCCCTGCCCTGCCCTGCCCACGCTGCAAGGAGGACGCGAAGCCGCGGCGGTCTATAAAAAGCCCCCCGGGCGCGGAGGGACGGGACCACCCGGGAGCCGCAGCGCAGCGAGCGCGACGGGGCAGCGGCACCATGGCCCAGTCCGTGTGGGGCTACGACAGCGACAACGGTGAGCGGGCTCGGGGCCGCCGGGGGGCCGGGATGAGCCCGGCTGAGCAGGGGCGACGTTTTTTGTCTTTGTCCCTCAGGACCCGAGCGCTGGCACGAAAACTACCCCCTGGCCAAGGGCGACAAGCAGTCGCCCATCGAGATCAACAGCAAGGACGTGCAGCACGACTCCTCTCTCGTCTCCTGGCACGCCAGCTATGACCCCGGGGCAGCGAAAACCATACTGAACAACGGGCGCACCTGCCGCGTCGTCTTCGACGACACTTTTGATCGATCAGGTCGGTTTCTGGTTTGGATTTTTTTGGGGTTGTTAGGAATCAAGGTTTTCAAAGCACCGGGTATCAAAAAGCATCCTTTAGTGTCCAGCCTGTGCAGGCCAGCAGAGAAAAATCACTTGGGAACGTAAAAAAGGTGCTCCTGGAGTTTATTCTGGTGGATCTGAAGTGGGACAGAAAGGCCGTAGCTGCAGGGGCACCCCTGAAATACAGACTCAGCTGGATGGTGGACTTCCCCGTGTCATCTCCTTCAACACAGACACCACATCTTCAGGTTTTGTGTAAGGGAAGGGACTGGTGCCCAGAGGGATTTAGACCGCTCTGACACACTTGGTAAACAAAAACCTTGTATATACATTTCTGCTGACTGTGATCTTGATTTCCACTGCATAGTAATTCTTCAGATACTTCACAGCCTGAAAAAGCTTTGAAAATAGCATTTATGTAAATAGCATTTTATAGTTTCTGGAAAGCTATGAAATGGCTTTGTTACTTAATTGAGATGGCGCAACCTCATATCTCTAAATTAAATTGTTCAGAACTTGATTGCAGAGCTGAATCTGTGTAGCTCTGGATGCAGGTAAGCAACTGTCAAAATAAATAATGAATTCACAATATCATATAATGCAAAGACATCTCAAAAGCATGCAGTATTGACTGGTCCTTCACTGAGAAGAAAAGCAATCTAATTAATGGAAAACAGCTACTTTCCTTTGTATTTTTCTGCACCTGCTTTGATGGCATTTGTATTAGGATTTTCTTCTTAGTAAGCTATACCACTAATGAAATGTATCCATAGTACATTGAAAGATCACTCTCCTACTTGTTTATCGTGATGAACCCCTTGTTCCCTTGAATTTCTTTATTTACCATTACAGCTACTCGTTGTTGTTCCATATCTCTCAGATGGAATCTCAACTATTTAGGACCAGGGCTGTCACTAAGTTATGTATTTATTACCACAGTTTCTACACAGTGGTCTCATAAATTGCACTTTTATTACCATAGAAACACAGAATTGTCTGGATTGGAAGTGACCTTAAAAATCATCTAGTTCCAACCATACCCTCATCACCACCTTCCACTAGACCAGGTTGCTTAAGATGCATCCAACCTGGCCTTCAACATTTCCAGGGATGGAGGATCCACAGCCTTTCCAGGCAACCTGTTCCAGTGCCTTACGAACCTCAGAGTAAAAAATTTCTTTGTAAATCCAATGTAACCATACTCCCTTTCAGTTTGAAGACTTCTTCCTTGCCCTATCACTACCTGCCCTTGTAACAGGTCCCATTTATAAGCCAGAATGCTCTTCCAAAAGCACTACATAAAATCAATGCCATGACTGAAAGCATGGGAAGTAAATTGGTAATGAACATCTTCACATGGTGGTTCTGTTCTGTCTTCTTTACAGCTTCCTAAAAGCTGAAATATTTTAGACCGGCTGCTCAAGAACTTGTCTGCCCAGGGTACAGTGTTGGAGAAAGACCCTGATTTACCCAAACAAAATGCAGCCCTTGGTGCAGCCCTTCCTCTAAATCATCTTCCCTCCATTCCCTCCCTGTCCCTTCTCTCCTCATCATCTCTGTTGTTTCTTTAGACACCCAGAGTGTACATTCACTCCTGGCTGCCCTTAGTTTCTGCAGGTTCCTGGACAGTAATTTAGGACTCAAGTGTTTCATAGGCATGCGTCTGATCAGAACTCTGAAAGACCACATGAGAAAGAATTTCATAGACTTTTTATTACCTTCATTTATTGGCTTCTGCAGTGCTAAGAGATGAGGATAAGTAGTAGTCACAGATTCCATTTTGACTGGAAAAAGGAATATAGTTGAAGATAATTTTTTTTCCAATCACATGGAAAATTTTGAATGTTAAAAAGATTTGGTTTTATGCTAGAGAGATTTGTATACTGTTATGAAGTGCTGTTTTCAAGTGCTTCACAGTATTTCAGCTCTGTAAAGGGCCATCTGTAAGAAGCAAGTGGTAAACAAGTCTCCAACTCTGACACTGATTTAGCTTGTAAATGTAGGTAGATCACATAAATTCAGCTCCTGCAAGTCCCTGCCTCCCATTGATTCCATTGTGAAATGGCAACCAAACACTTCTGAGGAGTTGGGCCTTAGAGTCTATGCCTTTTTTTGTCTTATATTTGAAAGTGAAATAATAATAATAATAATGTTCAAAATATTTTCCATTGAAGGCTTTTACAGAAGGTTTACTCAATATTATTCAATACTATACTGAGTTATGATTATTTATGCATGAACAAAGTAAAAAGGTAAGAGGAACTTACATATGTAAGTCTCAGTGCTATTTTTCTGGCTCTCCCCTTGATGGTTGTGACACCTACCACCTAAAAAGAGAAACTGCAAAATTAAACCTCTTGCTCTGTGGAGGTATTCCAACATGTATGATATCAAGAATTAATTTGAGACCATTGGGCAAAAGAGGATTTATTATTTCAATGTTAACTTTGAACTTCAAAGCTATTGGTGGAAGTTCAAACTTGAATGCTATTTAAACAAGGTCTTCTGGCACTGCAGTTGTGAACTACATTATCAGCTTTCTGTGTCAGGAAACACGACTCCTTCCAACCTTAGGTAATGAATGAAAAATATATTTGAGAGCTTATCCTCTAAGCAGTCCCTGCTCCAAAGAATCTCCAGGCTGAAAGAGCAGGTGTGATGTTTTGGAAGTCAGAGTTGATGTCAACTGTCAGACTGATGCATGGTCAGCATTATCTAGCTAAGAACAGCAGAAGCAAGAGCATCTTAATTTCTTTTGTTGGTGGCTCAAGAACAATTTTCTAGCTCATTTCACCTAAACTTTATTGTTTTCCCTCACTTTTAAGACATCGATCCATTTTTTTTTTTTTTTTAGAAGCAGGTAACTGGCTGTAACCATTGTTTAGTTAGTTGTCTGACCTGTAAAAGGTATGTGAGTCATGGACTAGAGGTACTTTTTGAAGCACCTTTGGGTTAATTTAACAGCTCAAACTCCCATCTTTTTAAACAGACCCTTTCTTGACAAGAATCACCCGCGAACACCTCCCTTCTCTCTCCATGCCAGGAACCGTAGCGTGTCCACTTGCCAAGAGAAAAAGGGCTTGTTGGGCAGCTGGGGTTTGATTCTGTGCTTGACTCACAGCAGCTCCCACAGTTTTCACATCAAACACAACTCCTGACAACAGAATTTAGCCCCAGCCATGTAAACTGGCGAGTGTTGTGGGCCCCCTGCGATGAGCTGGCTCTAGGAGAGGAGCTGTGGTGGGGGGAAGGCGTGTGTGGGTGTCGAGGGCGGGTGCTGATGCGGTGTCCTTGCAGTGCTGAGAGGGGGGCCGCTCACCGGCGCCTACCGCCTGCGCCAGCTGCACCTGCACTGGGGCTCCGACGACGACCACGGCTCCGAGCATGTCATAGACGGCGTGAAATACGCAGCAGAGGTAGGACGGATTTTTAATAGCAGCATTCAGTGCTAACTGGAGTTAGACTGATTTTGCATCTGAACAGATTAACCATTCTTCCTCTTGAAAGTATTTAGTTATTGGTTTTTCTCTGTCTGTGAAACTTGTGAATATTGGTTAAAATGCAGTGGGATAAGTTGCATCTGCCAACAAATGTATCCCTGCAAGTATATACTAACACGGATTTCTTTTCTTCATGCCAGAGTTTTTGCTGGTATCTTAGTATGTTTTAAAAATATTTGCGACAAAGCAATCTGTTATTTCCAAACGGGAAGATTTGCTGGGGTTTTTTTGGCTTTTAGTCATTTCTGGTATAGCTTGGGTTACCAAGTTAGTTTCAGAAAGAATAGAAAAACTCATTAAAAGCACATTTGATAAGCTGACGTTCAAAATTAGATCTATCTTATAACTGATTCAGAGTATGTTTTAGTTTCTGAATATCTCTGCTTTAAAATAGCTGGGTTTGTTTTCAGGAACCATGGAAAATACGATGTTTAGGTTTTGTTTGGTTTTTTTTTTAATGTAAACTACTGCAGGATTGTTGTCCTAGTTTGCTAAAATTCATGAATGCTTTAGGCCTTGAAGACTTCTTCAAGTCCTAAATACAAGTGAATTAACTATTGATGCTAAAGAATTGCTAGCAAAGGCTACCTCCTTCCTCCATCTAATTTGAGAATAAGCTCAAAATACATACCTATGCCCACAAAAATCCTGCAGTAGTGTTTTCCTGCCTTCCACCTATACTCTCAGGGCCCAGAGCTTGGAGGAGTTTGCCCACCTCTCCCAGGACAAAACCAAGGCAGACATTTTCAGGGTCAATGTGCACAAACATTGCAGAGAAGACTGTGGGTGATGGCTTAGGCATTTTTTTCCTATTCCTGAACCACAGCCAATCTTTGCTAGTGTTCTGCTTTCTGTGGCCAACCAAACAGAAAAAATCTGCTTCCTCAAACTATTTCTTGGCTAGTTCAAGCACAGACTTTTTATGTTACTTTTGTTAGCAGTACTCATGTATTTATTGACAGGAGAGGAAAGCCTGGAATAGATGTACTTTTGCTGCATTGCAACCAAAGATATATGGTTGCTCCAACTTTATCCTTAGCAATAAAATCCTTATTCTCAAGAGAAGAGAAATGGAACAATAGATTCATTTATATTCAGGACAAATTATTTTTTGTTATTTTTAATAAACTTTTTAAAAAAAGACTTTTTTCCCCCGCTGTGTTCCAGATGCTCCTTAATCTGAGATTGGACACTGCTGGTTGCAGCATTTGTAGCTATATGCATGAGCTAGAGATTTTCTGGACAGAGATGCAAAAACTTTGACATATATCCTGAAAATACAGCATTGTTGAAAGTATATATGTTAAAGAAATGTCAGATTATATCCCCACTCCCTTCGAGTACAATGTGCCGAGAGTAATAAGACATGCAAACCAATAATGTATGAACTACATACAACCCAGTGTAAATCCTTGAGCTGAAATCTTCATAATTTGAAGATCTAACAATGTACTTGAGATGAAGTGCATGTCAGTAGGTGTTTTTTGCACTGCAACTGTGCATGTCGTGCTTGGATTATGCTATTTACAGCTGCATTGTCTGATACTGTGTGTAAACACCATTTTCTTTGTCTTATGCTTCAATTAAATGCAGAGCAATGCTTTATGGAAAGTGTGAGCATAGAAAAGCATGAGAACAGCAGTAGGAAATATTTACATACAGTTTTCTTTTCCATGTCCATTCCTTTACTTACTGTGTACTGGAATCTTAATTTAATTTAAAGTGAAGATTGTGCTGTTGGCAATTTCTTGTATTTATAACTGAGGTTTAATTGGTTTTTAGTTACATATGGTGCACTGGAATCCAAAACACGGTAATTTTGCTGGAGCTTTAAAACAACCTGATGGTGTAGCTGTTGTGGGCATTTTTCTGAAAGTAAGTGACAAATATTCAGTCTTTATAATTTTCTGTATTCTTCCTCTTTCTCTAGCACCAGGGGAAAAGTTACCATTGTTTTTTTCCTGCACTTCAGCCCTTTCCCGTGGTGTGCACTGGGTGAGGAGGAGGGTCTGGATAGGCCGAGTGTTTCCTCTTTGTCTTTTGTCTGCTAGCATGTGTTGTATCTGCCTGTCAGCAATGCTATGTTGACCGATTCCCTTCTCTGGTCTCTTGCTGATACCCACACAAGGTGGGAATCAAAATGAGTTCAACAAACCTACTCCAAAAAGAAAGAATTGATAGTAACAGAAGATCACTCAGCATTCTAAACTTGAAATACAGAAAATTTTAAACACAATAATACTGTACCAGTATTTTCAGATTGATTTATTTATAAACTTAACAGAAAGAAAGCAATCCTAGTATCAAATCTGTATGTGGTCTAGGACATTCAGAAATGCTAATGGCACACAGCCTAATAGGGATAATTTACACAAACTTCAGTCCTTTTGGCTGGAGGTGAACATTTCAGCTTGAACACACCATCAGGGAATAGGTATCCATTTATTGTTTTATCACTAGTAAGTAGCATTTGTACAAGCAAGAGCAAGTGGATGTAATTAATTTTGCTACAGTGTCCCTGGACAGACTAGATCCAGTGTCATTTTAATTCTATTACACCGTGAGCCAATCTGACCTTTTCTCTTGTGGTTAGTTTAAACTGAAGGTCAGCACCTGTCCAGATTCTCCCCTGTAACTATGTCCTTCAGTTACTCTTCCTTTGTCATTCCTTTTGGTCTATTTTAGGCTAAAGTTTTATGTTGTAAAACACAACTTGAAAAGCACACCACTATGTTCCTATTAACCATGATAAGGTTAGCTAAAAGGTCTAGAAAAGTAAGTATCATTATATCTTCTCTGGCCCTCTTTCCCTGTTTCCTTCTTGCTCTTTGGTGAAGGAGCTGTTGTTTTTCTCTGAATTTGTCACGTTCCATTACCGGGCTTTGGGATACTACTAAAACAGGATTGAATTATCTTCTGAGGAATTGAAGTTAATCTATTTCAGAACATGACATGGCAATAACAGTACATCTTAGGCATACTGCCTTTACTCTTCTGGGATGTCAAAGCTTTTGGAAGCGCTAAATGTCATGAACATAAGCAATAAAGCGACCCCATAGCTTGAGGTCATCTAGACATGAATTCATCACATGTCTTACAAGTCTGACCTGACTGTATATGTGCTGCAGAATGAAGTGTCTGCAGCAACTACAGCCCTTCAGGCCATCAAGACTTTGCCAAGTGTTCAGACGTCTCACAGTGGCTGTGGGTTGCTTCCAAAGCAGGAGCCAAGGGTTAAGTCCTGGGTAATGATACTGAGTGTGCAGTTCATTCCCCAGACAAGCATGATGTCCTGTAGGGTCCTTCAACACGTGTTCAAGTTGCAAAGCCAGTTACTGGAGTCTGCTATTTTGGATGTTCTTTAAACACACATAATTTTCTGTCAGTGTCTACTAGATTCTCTGAGACTGCTGTTGCCTAATGTGACAGATGGGATGTGTTGAATTTATTTAAAATACTGTGGAACATGATGACAAAGATACAGTATTTATGCTTTGCATTACAGGTTGGAAAAACTCCCAAACCAGAGATGAAGAGAATTCTTGAAGAAATTGAAAACATTAAGACCAAGGTATCAAAACAATTTTTGTGATATAGCACAGCTGGAAAGCTGCAGAAGCAGGAATCAGTAGTTCAGATTCATATTTTGGCATCATTTTGATGCCAAACAGTAGTACCTGAGATGATACACTGGACTGTGGAGCAGTATACTTTCTTTTGCTTAATTATTTAACTCCTGACTTCTGCAAGTATTCTCGTTGAAGAGGATTTTTTTATTAATCCTTGCATACACAATTGATAGTCTTATTGGTGCTGCTCTGTAAAAAATAGGCCAGTGGGCCAATACCAAGAAGAAATGAAAAACGTTTTGAATTTGAGGACAACAGTGGCCAAAACAGATGCATATAGCAGAGTCAGAAATTTAGTTAGCCTAAAATGAGAAGAAACTAGTAGGAGTGATGGAGCAGGCTCCCAGTCAGTGTAAGTGAGATTAAAAATGTTACTAGTTTTAAGAAGGAACTGTATTTATTTATAAAAGGAATTACATGGTGCAGTTTCTGCACCAGTCCTAAGTTCTCTCTTCCTATGATACTAGCACAAACAACATTGCAAATATATGCTAAACTGTTTTGCAGTTTAATTAATGATCTAAGGCACCAGTCCATATCTATTGCATAGATGCAGCTGCTGAAGGGATATACATGCAGAGAATTGCAATATTGCATCTATTGTCATTTAGCTTTAATATTTAACATAAACTTAATCTTTAGGTATACTTTAGCAATTCTACATCATAATAAACTTTATAATTCTAATAATGCTAAAAGTCTGGGTTTTTTATTTCACCTTGAACATGCCACCAGATCACCAAATTTGTAGGCATTTTCTAGCAAATCTAGCAGAATTCCTTGCATTTAATGTATGTATGTGTGTACTGCTATCGGTGTGCAGGTCTGAGCCTGAAAGCTCTTCTCTCCTTTTGAAGAGCCATGTTAATTAACTCTTTATTTTTTCAACTCAGTCTTCAAATGCAATTAAGTTCTTTCTGGTGAGGGATCTGAAGGTTATTTTTTTCACCCTATCCATGCCCCCCCCGCTCTGTCAATGGTATGTATTTTGATAGCTTTCTCTCATAATGCCTATATAATTTTTTGGCCATTTACATGTAGCAGTTCTGGAAAAAGCAACAGTTGAAGTAAAGCAGAGAAAGATAAGTGCATTTGCAAAGAACAACATATTGTATTTTATCTCTTATGTTGTTTTCTGTCATCACATACATTTTCCGAAGATTACTTATTTTTCAGAAAGATTAGTGGGTGGTATCACTGGTGTTTTTATCACTCATGCAGTTTGAATTGCTCTGATGCATTACAGGCAAAGAAGTTTCGTGGACACTGTACTGTATTTACTGAAAAAGCACAGTTTTGTGAGGTTATTTGCAAACTCATATGGAACTTACAGAATAATATTTTCAGTAAGATATAATTGGAGTCTTGATGTTACTCTTTCTACTCTTAATTTGCACAAGGATGCATGGAAACCATTTCAGCTCGTGCCACTAACTTTATTCTAATCTAGAGAAGATTCTCCATGGTAGAAAAAGGAAATAGGAATAATATATGTTGTTTTCCAGAATTGCATCCAAAATACTGATAGAGAAGTGAACTGAATTTCCTTGGTTAGTTTTTGTTGCCCAGAGGGAACAAGGAATACTCATCACAGTCCTGTGGAGATACTATCCTAGTCAGTGGCAGACTTACCAGGAAATGTTGTCTGGTGTCCACTTTCTCCCTTGTCTGGTGGTAATCACCTCTAAGAGTAAGACATCTAGGACCCAGTACTCTTACAGGAAATATTTTAATTTTTTACACTAAGTGTAATAGACAAAAAGACTGAGAGTGTCACCATGAATATATAATTAGAGCACAATCTTGGTAGGAGAGAGGTGCAGATTTAAGTTCCTTCAGATAGAAGAGAAGACTGTAAAGAATCTGGGGTAAATGCTTGGCCACTATCCTGTTGGATAAAAAGGGTAACAGTACCAGCAGTGCCACAGGCTTCAACTTGCATCCCAAGTGGCCCAAAAAACCCACAATTTTGATAATTCCATAGAATAAAAAATAGAATAGAATAGAAAAATGTAAAAATGAATTTGCTTTGATCCCACACAATTCAGTTTGTAATTTCTTTTAATTTATTAATGTAATCAAAATGTCAGTTATTATTAATTGCTGGGAAAGTGCTTGACAGGAAGAAAAGGAGATTGATTTCTTGCATGAATCTTGGTATTTAATTAGCTCCTTTATAATAACATAGATACTGCTGTCTTTTAAGAGGCATATCTCTAGAGTTACTGCAGAGAATTTTTTTGTTTCCCTAAGGGGAAGGAGGCTCCTTTTCAGCACTTTGATCCTTCAATTCTTTTCCCCAAATCTCGGGACTACTGGACCTACCACGGGTCGTTCACCACACCCCCCTGTGAGGAGTGCATCACTTGGATTCTCCTGAGGGAGCCGATCGAAGTCAGCTCAGACCAGGTAAACTCCAGCCAGTTCTGCTACTCCTTTACCAGCTCTCAGCAGTGTCTCAGTATGTCAGTGTGATGATCTGCAAGCCCTGTGTTACCTTGCGCTTTTTGGTAGGGCAAGCTTTAGCTGTGGACAGTGAGAAATTGCCTGCAGAATGGACTGTTGGAATGGGCTGTAAAACTGACCCTGGGAATCAGGCCCTCTTGCAAGACACTTCCTGGAACAACCTCAGCAGGGGTTCTTGGGATCCTGAAAACCTGCTAAGGCAGAAGTGCCCCCGAGACACAAATTTCAGCCATCACAGCAGCCTCAGTTCATTATAAGTGTTTCACCATTATGTGGCAAGTGTGACTAATATTCTGATGGTTTCCCGGTTTAAGAAATTGCTGGTCCAGATCTTGAATTCCTAAAAGCTGTCAGTGACAAAGATCAAACCCGCAAACCTGAATGTTCATACAAATTAACGTACCACTTGTATTTACATAGCTCAAATGTGCATTTACAGAGGGAAAAAAAAGAGCCAGTCTGGATAAGGTGACCTTTTTAGTTCTTGTGTCAAAAATTTTGGCTATTTATACCACTTCCCGGTTCAGCAATACAAGTCAGGGTATATTCTTTTTACTGAAATGCCTGTTTTCAGAATAGATTTATTTTGCATTTGGATGAAAGGTAACAATTAACAAAGCAACACTGAAATTAAGTTAATTTGAAGAACAGCAGCTGAGTACTGAATTCATGATTCAACTTAATAATCCAGTTGGTGTATCTCTGCCCTGCAGAAAAAAATACAAACTTCTGCACCAGTTTTTTCTATCAGACTGCCTTGCACTGACATACGTGTGCATCCTCCTTCACAGATAGCTGTATTTTCACAAGTTATTTGCCTGTAGTTCAGCTCCAGCAGGGTCACAGTAGGGCCTTATTCTTTTTTCACACTGTGGGCTTGAATCAGAGAAAAATCCAGAAGAAGCCCATGCAAGGGTCAGATGATGCACTGTTCTGTGGATGAAGAGTGTGGGGATCCATAGAAACAGTGCTAGCTGCTGGGCTGCAGTGATCTTTACCAGCAATCTTTACCAGTATTGTTACAGACTGTCATTGTCATTGTGTGCTTATCATTATATAAGACAACTCCTTTTTCATCTCAGTTTGTTCTAGGCAGTAAAGTCCAAAGGGCTTCCACATGGACACTTCAATTTTTCTTCCTTGCAGATGGCAAAGCTCCGCAGCCTTTCCAAGAACGATGAGAATGAACCCGTGAGCCCTCTTGTTGACAACTGGCGCCCACCTCAGCCTCTGAAGGGCAGGATAGTGAGAGCTTCATTCAAGTGAAATCTCAAGTCTCACTCTGCTGAACCTGAATGAGAAAATCCCTGCATCCCAAAGTGTAGTTAGTTTTTGCTGTCTACTGCTTTTCCTCTGGATCCAGGTCTGTGTTTCTCAGTTTGAAATTCTGAGTGGTAAAGTGAATCTATTTTTAAAAGCAGAAAAATACTGTATGCAAATACTAAGCACAATAAGCAAATGTGAGATGTTGTGATTCTTGACGACAAATGCCTCAGAATTTATAATCACTTCTCTGCCTTGTGGTCTTGTGAGAAAAACAGGCTCATTTTCAATACTTAAAATTAATTTCAAAGGACATATAGTAAGGCAGAAAAATGAACCAGTAGTTCAGGAAAGCAGAAGTAAGAGTAAATGAACAGGAGGGAAATGCCTGTCTCTACACTGTGATCTTGCTCAGACACCCCACCCTCAGAGGAGACATACACAGAATAAGTACCCCTTTAACATACCAGATTTTCCCTTCCCTGTCTTGTTCATAGTTTTTTATCTAAGATTAGACTAGTGGTCTGAGGGTAAAATCAGTTTCTGCGTGAAGAAGAAAAGATACCTTGCTGTCATTTCAGCATTTGCTGTCTTTGCCATATCCTGCTGCTGCCATTGTTGATGTTTTCTTCTTTCACTGCTGCTGTTACTTCACCCATCCAGTGTAGAGTCCTGGTGGTATCATACTGCCTTGTATTTAGTATAGCAGCTTTAGTATTGCTGAGGGGGAAGTGCCTTTCTTCTGCTGCTCTGACTATGTTATCTCCCAGAATGATGGATTTTTGATGCTCTGCCTGCTTTTTATTTTTGACACCTTAATGGTTTCACCTATTAGGGATTTTGTTGCATAAGGAAAGGATCTTTCTAGATGATTCATATGTGTCATTTGTCATTCCCACTACTGAAAAATCCAGGTTAAGTCACCTAAGTGTTTGTTTATTTGACTCTGTAGCTGGAGAACATTAGTGGATTCTGTTTGGCTCTGTTCCTTTCTGGGGAGACACATCAGCTTTCAAATATGATCTAAGCAAGGAATCACTGGCAGACAGAAACTTCTAAATCAACTTCCCCTGTCCTTCATCATGTAAACTTTATCATTTCAGTGTAACACAAGCACCATCTAGGTTGAACCCACATATAGATCACGTGAACAACGATCTACATTATATTCAACACCCAGGTGATTATTCAGTATTGGACGTAGAGGAGGTTGGTCAAATGTGGTGCATAAATCCTGCTGCACAGGGAGCTTCTGGGTTCTCTGTGTTCCTGTAACTCATCAGGAGGTAGCAGTAGGTGTTCTTCTGGAGATGTTGCCACAAATATGTTCACAGCAGCATTTACAAAGGATATGTCAAAGTCTGAAAAAAGCAGAGGTACAAATAGGCATTTCCAAGTTCTCCTTAACTATTTCACTTTCCACCTTTACTAGAAAAATGGTGCTCCAAGAGGGAAGTAATGAATGGGCAACGCTGGACAAATTCTGCTGTTATTACCAGCACAATTCAGTGAGAATTCAGAAATGAAACTGAGGGCAGATTTTGATCCTTTTTATTCATTTAGAAATGTTCTAAGGATTGCTGAATTCCCATTGAAAGTTAGTGTTTTAGTCTATTAGGAATGTATTTTGCTTAGTATAAAGCGGTTTCTTTCAAAAAACTAAGTTCATGTCAGTAGAAGCTAAACTATTGATTGAATCCTGTTTACAAATGTTTCAGCACTGGCTTAATTTTATCAGAAGATCAGCTTTTGATATTATGAGTGCAGCACTTGCAAGGGTATTGATTTTAGGAGTCCCGTAGATCTTCTTTAAACTCCTGAATTTGTACATCTTCTCAACACATAAAAATGTCACTACAGAAAGCTCATAAGCAATAATTTTTTTCTACTGTACTATGTCTTACGTGTAAAATTTCTTCTCATATGCATATGCAGTTGATCTTGGTGACGAGAAAATTCTAACACAAATAACTGAGAGAAGGGTTTGAGTCTTTCTACCTAAAAGCCATTGACTGTGATGTTTTAATCTCTTGTTATTGGGGCAATAAAACAAGATTAGTAGCCTGCACTTGAAATAACTGCTTTTATGTCTTCAGAGAAACAATAAATTGACTTGCATAAAAATAAATTGATTGCTGTTTTTATGCTAAGTGATGACTGAAAGTAGCAAGAACTCTTCAGAAAACCTTGCTGCTCCTTTCTTTGATACATATGCTTGTAATACAAGGGGGACAGACACTTGAGTACTTTTTAGCTGTTGGAGTTTAGTTTAATAGCTCATCCAGGTTTCTGTTTATCCAGTCAAATAGATCCTCAAAAATTTGAGGATCATAAAGAATCACTTTTTCTCTGTTTTCAGGTACAAAAAAAAGTGTTTATTTCTTGCCTGAACGCAAACATTCTCTTATATCTTCCCAAAGTTCATACATGCGTATTTGGTCTTGAGTATCACTAATTTGGATATGAATTTTGTTTTCTTGCACGAAGTACATTGATCAGCTAGCTGAAATGTTACATAATTCTGAAAATTCCTGATCAGTTTATACTTTTGAAGTACACAAACTTGTTAAAGAATAATTGCCTGCAAATCAGACAATGAGTGCACTTTGCTTTGTTTGCATGTTTCCTCTACTGCTTTTGAAAGGTAGAATAGGCAGGAATTTATGAACTACTGAAATATTTGTTTTGGTTCCAACAGCAAACACATGGTTTGTATGTTGGCAAAAAGGAAAATACGGTCTGAAATTTATATTGCTTTCTCATGCATCTCCTCTGATTCCATTCAGTCTTCGAACTATTATTACAAAAAAAATCAGCCTTACTGCAAATATGCTTTAAAGTTTTGTTTTTCCCTTGAAGAATAAAGTGCGCACAGTTTTGTTCCATTGCCTTTCTTCCTTCGATGAATAGTGTAGCTCAGCATTGATTACCTTGGTAACAAACTCAGAATATGTGGATTCTAAACCTGCTGCCTCACGTATCTTAGAGAAAAAAAAAAAAAAAAAAAACAGTAAAAATAACCCTAATCATTCTGGGGCCCTAAATCCTTATGAATTTAGTGCATATAATGTATATATTAACTATAGTAGGGAAGCCAATTGTTTCAAATTAATTACTGCCTATTAGGTTTTGACAAATACTTAAACTTTCCCAGTTTCCCACACCTCAAATGAGAAATTACTAGAAAAATTAAAAGCTTATTCCTATAGTTCCAAAGCTTTTCTTTATTAACTGAAACAGATGTCACCATCTTTCAGTTATGTGTAAATTTGTAACTGAACTGTGAATTCCTAGTATGACCCTCGGTATATAACCAGCTATGATTCTGCATTTCTACTACAAAATGAAAAGAATACGTATTTTTTTTTTTATGTATCTCAAAGAAAGATGCTCCTGGATGTCCTTGCTGATGTTTTTCTGCTCAGTAATCAGCATTGAAGAACATTTATATTGTTAGAGAGTTGAACAAAATAGAACAATATCTACTTCTTCCTGAGGCATTTTGTCCCATGCCTCAGCAAAGGGAACAGCTGTATGGTGTGTGTTCCACCTCATCTATCTACCTTTCATCTCAATGAATTCTGGCATTTATCTTTGTCAATATTGGAGCACAAAGCATGTATTTAGGAATTATCTTATTTCCAAGCCCAAGAATTTAATAGAACTTTTTATAACATTCCTCACTCCCCAAAAGGTAATATACAACCAATGATGAATTAGAGATCAAATCAGACTCATTTTTTTTTTAAGAACATGTTTTTTAAAGCATCTTCTTCTCAGTTTACAGCTGTACATGTTGTTTTCAAAGAAGTGCAATAAAAGTAACATATTCAGAGTTACTTGTGAGGGAGACAAACTGTAGAGTTTTGTGTTCATTAAAACACACAAGCAGATTTGAATATAGATAGAGAACTTGTGATAATACTGGGAAAATAAACACCAACAGAGTATTGCTATTATAGAAAATTTTAACTTTCTATATTTGGACTGGATAGCACAATACTTGCAAGAATGTCCATGCACTTAAATAAGCAAAACACTTGTAGAATCATAGGCGTGAGTTGAAAGGGACCTTAAGGATCATCTAGTTCCAACCCCCATGCCATGGGCAGGGACACCTGCCACTAGACCATTATTTGGAAAAAAAATACATAGTAGATGGAAAATTTCTGTAAAAAAGGAGGATGGAGAAGAAAGAAATGCAGTTTGTACTGCAAACTGATGAAGATACAAGTCCACAATCTAAATTAATACCTCACTTTCAGTAAGGACGACTGTGAACAACATGAGGGCAAATGAAGAAGGATTAATAGGAATATGTGTGTATATATATATATATATATGAGAATGAAAATTATCATTAAGTGAGATGGTAAATTGAGTAGGACAGTAAAGCAAACTTCATACAGGTGGAGTTGTCTCTGCTTCAGAAAACAAAAAGATCGGCATAATAAATTTCAACACTTTTGTTGAGAACTCTATTTAACGAGATTTCCCTGGAGATAGCATCCTGCCCCTCTACGGGAAAATCCAACAGGAGAGCTGGAAGCAATGATGCCATCAGGTATGCAGAAGAAGGGTTTCAGTCACCACTGAATCACACCTGTACTTAGCACAAGCACGAGCATTGACACAGAATGTTATCTGCGTGGGAATTCTCAAAGTAAGCATCACTGATTCTGCCACTAATTCTTTAAGTCAGAGGTTGACATTAACTCATGCTTTTGCAGTTCTGTCATGCCATCAGTAAGCAGAATATGCAGTAGGTGTTAGGAAAAAAATATGCCTTTGGTAAATTAGCACACTGTCATTCTTTTACTGTTACTAATATCTTGCAAAAGATCTGTCAGAAAACTGTTGAAGAATTTGAGACTCCTTCCTGGAGTTAGACCAGCTTCCTCGCTGCACTAGACCAGCAAGACCATGGGCCAGTTGTCTCAGACCTTTGTAACAGATAACAGATCTTTACTAGACGAAGATTTCTCATTTTTCCAATTCCCATGACTTTTTTCTTCCTTTTTTTTTAACTGACATTCCCACTGTTCATCCTACCTTCATCCCATAGACAACACAAACATCCTTGCTGAAAATTAAAGTGAAGGATGCTGCTTCTTGCTTAGCTTGCAATGGTCATTTTCCAATGCCCACATGGTGGAGCCAGTTCTTCAACAGTCACCTTCCTGACACGACTTTCAGCTAACAGGAGGCCTGAGCAGTGCAGATTCCTCTAGTCCTGCACAAGTAACTAAGCATTGAAACAAATGCAGTTTATGCAAGTTATTCTTAAGCAATAAGACATGGTGTTTAAATAAATATTGAAAGTAAAGGACTGGTATTAATTTCTATCTAAAAAACTTCCGTATTTTGTCTGCATGTTTATTCATGCAGTCTATGTATATAAGTGCTTTTGCTTCTAGAGGTTGAGAATAGTCTAGACAATTCCATTTCTAAAGTTCCAAAGATTCCCGTGGCAAGGTAAGAGGAGTTACAGGTGAAAATATCCCACTGGTATGTACTGAACTGGCTGCTGATTTGAGTAATGAGACCAGGACTGCAGGACACGTTACCCTGCATACTAGCAATACCCTGGCTGAACAGCAATTTCAGTCTTCATAGCCCTTTTCTCTCTGCACATCTCAGTCATTCTTCATGGTTATGATAATTTCTACACTGAATTAAAAAACAAAGACATTTCCATTAAGGTTTGCTTCTTTCAGAGAACAGTGACTTTTTTTTCTTAACACTGCAGGCTGCCAGCCATTAAGCCCTAATTTAAGAGCTCCCACAATGTTGTGAATTGTGTAATAAATCTCTGCTGAAGAAAGAGTATAATCATGAAATATTTTTTCTTGTCAGACATCATTGAGCAACAAATGGCAACAGTGTCAGCAGCCTATCTAAATTTACAGCTAAACAAATGCTACTGACCCTTGAATAAACCGATGAAAGTTGATTTGTTGCCCAATAGTGTGTAAGACCTATAATTGAAACACTGATTTCATTGTCTCTGTTGGGAAAGGTAAGGAATGCAAGTTCAGAAACAATACTTTCCATGCCTAATATCTTAGAGCACTTTGCTGTAACTTCCACCGCTGAAAAGTTCTGCAAAAGGCATAGAGTCAGTGTAATCTAAATAAGGCTGAGGCTATGGAACATTTATTCTGCCTTTAAGGTAGTAATTTTGCCAGGACTTACATTAAATTACATACCACAAATATGGTATATTATTAATTGTGAAAATAATTATGTTCTTATACTGGTGAACATCATCAGACTATTGTAATGCCACTGTAAGAAGTCTCATAAAATATTTAGAACATTTCCAATGAGATTTCCTATATGTTCTTTCCATAGTCTCAAAACCCCAAATTCATAGTATTTGCTGTGTATACAGGTATCTTCTCCTCATCTTAAAGGTGATGGACAGTAAAAGTCCACTAAAGACAATCTTGATTGGCAGTTCTCTGTAAAAGCAACTCCTTGCTGGACTCTGATTGTGATCTTTTACCTTGGATATGATCTGGGTTATAGTGAGGTTTGCTTTCTGGTTTACGTTTCAGTCAATTTGATCTTTTAATGGTTAATATTTAATATTATACAACAATTTAAATTGTATTAGTTAAATTTAATAAAAGTAAGCATTGCCATTCATAGTCATTTTTGGAATCCTGACAAAATCTGCTGCTTATGCTACTGTGCTGAGCTTGGCTGTCCTATTTAGTCTCTGTCATCCTTGCTGGAAGCACAATGTTCCCTTTTCACAGGATGTGACTGAAGGGTTTGCCATTTTTACATAAGTTTTTGGTGTTCGCTTGCTCTAAATGCTGAGCCAAAAGCAACACTAGATTAATCTTTTTTTTTTTTCCTTACGGTATTGAAATGTCTTTAATCAGGAAATAAAGTCCCATGATTTGGAACAGATCTGCCTGGAACAACTTCACAACAGCATCTAGGCAACACTGTGCATAGAACAATAAAACTTCAAGTTAAACAGTGAACCCGTTACTTGTATTTGTATCTTCACATCACAGGATGTAGGGTCCAGCTCCTGATGCACCTGTTCAAGTGAGTGATCTCTTCACTTGCCAATATTTACTGTGACTGAGCTGTTGAATAAAAGACACATACACACTAAAATTTTTTGCCTGGACAGACTTCATGAATGTGGGTGCACATATATCCACGTCAGCGTGGGAACTCAAGGAGTAGATGAATTCCATTTATGCAAGTATGGAGCAATATTTGTGACCAGTAAATAAGCGTCATAGCCGTGCCTGGTTATAACCAGACAGAGGAAGACAAGCTGGTGAATATCTCCTTGCCCCAGCTTCTGATTCACTGTGTGGCCTATCTCATGCACAAAAATGTCAAGCTTCCCCAGTTGGAACTGGTGAAAGAAATGTGTGAGAACATTCACATAATCTTAAACTAGGATATGGAGTTTTGCCAAACAGCCCAGATGGAGAGGGCACAAGGCAGTATTACCTGCAGAAGCTTTCCCGTCTGTGCCTTGTCACAGGGAATCTCTGTATAATCCATCTATCCCGTTAGCAGTTGCTGCAATTTACGATCTGGTTGTAATTTTCCCATCATTGCATGGACACTTAATTAAAGCATGCAAATTACTTATTTACACTTACTTCACTTGGAAAACACCCCTGGCTGCAGCTGGAGAAGGAAATGGCAGTCTTCACCATAAAGCTAAACCCACGTCCATATACATGATTATACTGGCCACAGCCCACAAATCCCTCTTGCTTATGTTTCCAAAATAATCTATGGATCAGTGTTAAACACCAAGCATCAGGTCTTGCTGTGGACATGCTTCCTCCTTTTGGTTCTCTTACATGTATTTGATAAGATCTACAGAGTATTTTGCCAGTCTGTCTCAATGGCTGTCTTAGTGCTTAACTTATGCCAGGGTTGTCTCTAGCAGCAGGGTCTGTGCTAGAGTTCGCCTCATGGATGCAGGATTCTGGGGGGACCCTTCCACCTTTCTCCTGATGATGCTTTCTTGCTTACCCATGTCTGGTCCAGAACGGACTGCTTCTCTTTGTGTGGGAGATGGTCACTGCAGGCTGCAAACTGAACAGGCATAGCCAATGTGGACTTAGAGGATTTTTTTGTCCTAGCAGGTGGACAGAGTTGCAAAACTTCCTGGAGTTCTTCAGAGTTCCCTGCACTAGGCAGCTCTCTGGTTGACCCATCTCATGAGCACCAGATAGACCTTTTCAGGTGCAATCTTTCTACAGAAATGCATGTTTCTGGCTTATCCCGCATTGCCATCGCCACTGTACCAATGGCACAAGCTCTTATTCCCAAGATGGTTACCCACCCACCTAGTAACATGCTTCTTGAGCATGTTGCAGTTGTTCCACCTAAACTGCTGTACAGTCAGTGCAGTAAACCTGTTGGGTCCACAATTAAACATGGGTGATGTGTGTTTGTGTGCGTGTGTGTGTGTGTGTGTGTGTGTGCGTGTGTGCGTGTGTGCATGAAGCAAGTATTTTCCAGGGCTTTGAAAGGAATTGAAAGGTAGCAGGCAAAACAATGCAGTTGACAGAAATGTCTGGATGGCATTCAGAAAGCATCCAAATGAGCTCACAATTATGTGCTGTAGCTGCAGTGCATTGAGAAGTGGGTAGATGGGAACACATGCTGAAATAGGCCAAGTGTTTTACCCACATTCCAGCCAAGAGTGCCAACACATTTTTAACATTCACCTGGATAGGTTTACTTGGGCTTTTATATCTAGCTTATCCATGTATAAAAAATTTTAGCTACAAATGTGACAAAATTACTGATACTAACAATATATGCTGCTTTTTTTCTTGTTTCAGTATAGATTTTTGTTCATGTGGACTTTTAAATAATGTAAGTGGTGGAGCAGAGTATGCCATAGCAGCTCTTTGATTTTGTAGATGAGAAGCAATAAAACCATAATAAATCCTGGCAGAAAGATACTTTATAGAGCTGTCTACTCCTAGTCTGTAAGTATCAGTTCCTTGACAATAGAAACTGTGGGGGAAAATTGGGGATTGTGACATAATAGCAAAATAATTCAACTCAGTATGTTGTTTTTCTTATTTTGGCAGACAAAGATCTCGCTGTTGATAGGTTTCCATTCATGCCTACCATGTTTTCCATAGCCTGGCACAAATTTCTGTGGAGTGGAAGGCACAGGATAAACTGGCTTCTTGGCTGTAACATGCCACACCAACTATGGCATGCCCAATGAAAAGCACTGTGTGAATGTCTCTTGCAGGGTGCCAGGCATGCTATGCGCAACCTGCTGCAAAACAACATGGTGCTTTCTGCAGCTCCTTTTTTTGCTTTATTATTTTCCACAAAGTCCTTACTAAAACAGAAGGTAGATTATATCGTTTTTTGCACTAGGCACAAAACAATATTTCCAAAACAGTTATGTAATTTAGTGCAATTGCTCTGCAGTCTGGCACTGCCCTGAAACAGAGTTAAAGCAGGTATGTCTTAGCCTGCTCTACTGACTGAGCAAATCTAGTGAGCTCTGCTTCTCCTTGCATGTGGTGCTCCAGTCCACTGTCTTGCCAGCCCTCCACTGCACTTGCAATGCTTATTCAATGTTTTTATGCAATAGCAGGCTCAAAACTGAATTCTAGAACCACTTGCACAAGCGTTGAAGATGGAAATTATTATTCCTGCCAACCTGCTGGCTATGCTCTTGTTAGTGCAGCTCAGTGTGCACCACAGCTAGGGCACCCTGCTGACTCAACTAATTTGTTGACCACCAGGATCTCCACACCTTTTTGTGCAAAGGTGCCTGCTGGCCAGTCAGCCCTACCCCATCCTCCCCATGTGCAGGACTTCACACTGCCTTTATTGAACTGCTTCAGGCTCCTGTCAGCCCATTTCTTCAGCCTGTCTGGGCTCCTCTGGATAGCAGCTCATGATTTCATCCTTGAACTTGCTGAGGGCATATTTTGTGTCATTGTTCAGGTCATTAAAGTTCTGCCAGTAATAAGACAAATGAGATTTCATTCCAGAACAATAATGGATACTCTGGTGGACCAAATCTTGTTCATCATATCTGAATAAAGTTAATCTAAATTGTCATTATCTCTTTGACTTGTCTCTTTTTGATCATAGGTGTACAAAATTTCAAGAACGGGGACTCAGTGTATACTGGAGCATTTTACCAATGCATCACTGCTTTTACAGGACGTATTTATTGATGTCGCCATCTGGTCTTGTCACTTCTCCACTCACAGACATCGTAATCTGCCTTCATTTTCTCCTCTCTGTTTTATGGACTCCTGGCAACCAGCCTATCTCCTATCATGCAAATAATTCTTGTACCACAAACCTTTTTCCATTTTTTTAGTCCACTGCTGTTCCTTACCACTTGGCCTCCTTTCTCTTTTCTGCCTGCCCCAAGGATTTATACCAGTCTCAGTAACCCCTTTACCATGCTTAGTTCCCATTCTCCTTACAGCAAGAGCTCCATATGTCCCTCGTCCAGGCTGTTCTCCTTATGACACAATAGAGGCTTCATATCCCTCTTCTTCCCTTTATTTACTTCTTCTTTCTTGCCGCTTGGCCAATAAATCACTCAGTGATTTATCAGTACATATGCCTAATTGGGAAGATGAATAGGGAAGACACTCAGTTTATAGCTGGGCAGAACAATACTAACTGGTGTGACCAGCCGGCTGTTTATTTGATCTGCAGAAAACTGCAGAGTTATTTAGGCTACTGGAGTGCTATGGTGCTGGCCATTCCATCATTATCATATTACTTCCAAGCAGAGTGAAATGTCATCAACACGATGTCATAACATTCAGCCAACTTGCTTATGTGATGCTGATCCCAACACATTTTTTAAATACGCTACAGTTCTGAGGTTGGATTTTTCTAGGTTAGTTTTAGGCAAGCCTATACATATTACATGTACTAAAATGCCTCCCATTTGTCAGCACAACATTTCCCTCATATTTTTATTCTATTGCATATGCAATGCATTTCTCAGACTGAATAGCACACCTACTGTAGCACTGCAACTGACCACCAGTTCAGTAAGAACTAACAATACTGGGATTTTATTCCAGTTGGTTTCCTTTCACATATAGATGCAAGACTAAAATGTCACTTTCTGAGTACATCCTTTTGAAAAGTGGTGTTTCATTCACTTCCTTAAAAGATCATGTCATTGTCAGCAGCAATGTTCCACTGTGCTGACTCATAATAATGAAATTACAGATATCTGCTTAGTATTTTTTAAGCCAATTGCTCTTCTGGCTGGGATCAGATGATTGTCAAGTTTTAGTGTGTTTATATTCAATAATGGTCAACAACTGAAGTATTTCTGCATCTTCCTTTCTTCAAGTAATACTATAGATAACTATGCCAGCTTCCTTTAGAAGCAGCTGATAGCCATTCTTGTGAAACGGGACTTCATTCCTTTCTCCTGGTTATATATTAAGTATGACTTTATTGCTCTCTCCTGGTCATCCACAAAATATTCAGAGGACTTTCGGCTCTCAAATTCCCTCTACTTAAGCTGTTACGTATATTCATCACCAAACTTAACATTTAAGGGCTCTGGAAGCAATCTCTGAAGATAGTGTGAAATACCTGTTGTAGCCTCATTACTTGCAGATTGGGAACCACAGATAGGTTGGATAATTTTCCCACAGATCTCTTCTCTGTTCCTTCTACTCTGTGTTCCATTTTGTAAATACTGTATTAAAAGTTTATTTTGAGGGTGAAACAGATGTAAAAGGGGGAGCTGGCATTCTCCATTTCTTGCAGAAATAAGTCTAAAGAAGCAAGCATGGCCATAGTAAGCATAGCCTTTTGGCAGAGGCTCAGCTCCTGAGACCAATGCTTTTCCATTGCCTTGTTCTCTCTTGTACAAACAATGTAGGATGAGGAGGGAGAGGCAAAGAAAAAAATTTAAAAATACTGTCTGGGAAAGAATGCTTGAATTAATGATACAGTTTGCACCAGTGTTTTTATGAATAAGACAAAACTGGGGTTGGAGTATGCTATATAAATGGCAGCACGTGATGAAAAATAGGTCTGATCTTACTTGCAATTGCTATTGATCTGCCTCGTAATGGAACAAGGAATTTTTCTGTTTTAATAGTGACTTTCTCAATCTTCACTTAGTTCTACATAAAAAACATGCAAGGAACAAGAGTCTTTGGATGAGAATCCTGTAATAACCTAATGCAGCAGGAGCTGATTCTTCCTAGACCTTGTAACAGAAAATAAAAGTACCACAGAACTTTCCTAAACTTTACTCTTTTGTTATGCAAGAAGGTGGCTGGCATTTGCATTAACTTCTATGGCTACACACTAAAAGTCTTTTCACTGACTCTCTAACTTGACCTTCTGTGTGGCTGGCTTGTGTCAGAGCTTGTCTCTTTTTTCTCATTTTCTCAGCAAAATGACAGTATGTGGAATTTTTGTAGATAGAGGTGAAAGCATCATAGTTGCTGAGATCTCTGGGAGATACAGAGATTACTTCAAAGAAAAAAATTACCTTTATATTTATAATGAAAGCAAAATTTATACATTCTGATCTGATGAGTTTTGGAATCACACATGTCTAAATCCAGGAATGATGGCACAATTACACTGCAGAGAAATACAGTCATTCTTAGATTGATAAATAGATCAATCTGATTTGAATGAACAGCCTTTTATTAAAGCATATTTGTCTATGCCCTGTACCTAAATTCAGAATAAGCTTAAAAACATTTCTCCATCCCCACTGACAAATCCCCAGTTTTAAAGGTGATTAGTATTATGTGGAAAAATATCCATCTGAAGTGTAAAGTCCAAGCATATGTCTGAGAAGTAAATATAACTGCCCAACCTAAATCTCCTGGCCAACTATGCGCCTCTGCCTCTTTGAACAGGAATTATCCTTGTACTTGCTCAAAATGAGACCACAGGCTCTTGGGTTAATGATCTTTTGTCTTATGCAGCTGAAAGAAGAAGTGAATAATCCTGAAGGATGGAAACAATATACAAAGGTGACAGTTTGCTAATCAGTCAAGGATCTTGCACTAATTCCGGGTCCCTTGAGCAAAGTCTTAATAAAGCCATTTGGGAGGAATCACTATGTCAGGATTGCTAGAAATAGCAACCTCCTCTGCTCTCTGAAAGTGAGTTATGAAACATGAGCAAACACAACCTCTTCATCTATTTCTGGAAGTAATTCTTGTATCTTTGTCCCTGCACCATCAGTAGTATCAAGGCTTTGGCTGATGGATCCTCACAATTGCAAATCTACCCTCCCACCATGTTCCTCAGAGTTTTTAGTTTGCTGACACAGAAGAAGCTTTTGTGAGCACTTCGCCATGACATGTAAGGAAAGGGGATTCATGCTGCACTTTCAGTCCTAGGACTTTGCCTCTCACTAGCTATACTGCAGAACTATTTTAGTTCTGATATATTTCAGCCTTTCTAATAAAGGTTGGTAAGGTGCAGGATCCGGACCATAATCTTAAAAGTGCTGAGGTTCATCTTACATCAGAACCACTTAATGGAATATTTAAAGGCATTTGAACCATAAACATCTTCTGATAAAGACATGCTACACTGAATGAGGTCAGAGGAAGAGCAAGAGCTGGCGCATTTTAGACTGGGAAGTGGGACTGCTGTTTAAATTTATAAAGATTGTGGGTTTCTCTTCCAGACCTTCCTTATGTGTGTTTGGATCTTAAGACCAAGAATTTTATCACATCACTTACTACCAAAGATTGAGAAAAAATGGTTTATATAAGTTTTAGAAAATTATCCTGGTAAACTTCATCACCTGTTTAACACTGGACTAGTCCTTGTCACTTCCAACTTACAGTTTAAATTAAATGCAAATTAATATAAATATAAACTATACCTAAGTGAACAGGATCGACTAAATTGTTGGATTTTCACAGCAGACATGAAGATTTTGCTTTTACGAAGTTATGACATCATTCTTACTGTTGTAAGCCTCAGTGCCAGAGCACACATGAGCAGATTGATCCACTCGTAAATAGAGATTTAAATCTCAGCACATATGCCATCTGGGTAATGCTTACAGCAACATCATAATGGCTAACTAACTAGAAATGTCCTAGCATTCTGTGTATTGAATTCGTGTGTTTATTTTTTCAAGGATAGATGCTGTCTGGTGAATTTCAGTCTCACTTCCTGAATGCTCTTCATTTCTGAACTCAATGTTTATCCTTTAAATCAATTTAAAAATAGAGACCAAGCATGTCTTAAATTTTCTTTGATAAACCAGACTTTAACATTACCTAAAGAAGCAGTAGATTTATTAGTTATAACACATAGAAGGGACCCACCAAATCGAACAATAAAACTTGTTGGAAGTCATAGTTCTAGGGATTTTTGTGCACGGGGTGAATCATAAGAATCCTGGAATTCTATTTCTAACTCTCTCATTCTGCTTTGTAATCAAGAACTACTATCAGTGTTCCTGACTACCTATCTGCTTCCCTTCTCTTTTTAGACTGCCTCTGCTTGAGACCAAATTCAACCTTGACCACTGTCTGCGCACTTTCTTAGAACACTTCTCTTGTCCAGACCATGTTCAATAATAAAGAGCCCAGAAAATAACTTTTAAAGGCTTTCTTTTACTGGCAGAGAAGAACAATGTTTTTAACGGATTCTACACAGGTCTTTTCTGAGAATGAAGTGAGTGAGTATTTCATCTGGAGAGAGGTGCTGATGGACACAGCATACTCAGGCTCAGGGAAAGGAGTAAAATCCAGAGGGGAGGGGTAAGAACACTGTCTTGAATAAGGAAGAAATCAAAGTGGAAATAGACAGAAGAAAACCTCTCATTTAATCCTCTTCATGAGCTTCAAGTCCTAGAGAAAAAGAGCTCAGTGAAAGCAGATACACAGACATTTTTCCCCCTCAGAAATAACTTATTTATTTGATTTAAAGGTCTAAATTGAAGTGTCTAACATTACAATGTTTTCTTAGATTGTTTCTTCCTTCTTTCCACAGTCCTTTTTAGGTTATCTAAATGCCAAGGAGTTCAGAACAAACACTGACTCTGAAAAATTGCTATGTGCCTGAGGGCTCAGGACAGCAATTTCAGTATCTACGGAGTCTTCCTATCCAGGCAGTAAAGTACAACCTCAAATCCATCCATTAAAGTAGGTTTAAAAGACACAGTGCTTTTATCTCACATGCTCATGATCTAGAGATTTGTCTGTGGATCACGGCAGTGAGAAGATGCTCAGAAATGGAAGTGAAAATTCAGGAAGAGGTGGGAAATAGTATGTGCTCTGTCAGGCATAAATACAAAGCTCCTGTGTACCTTGTTCATGTCTCCATTTTTAATATTGCAAAGTCACTGGAACACCTTGGGTGGTTCCAAACCTTAATCTGTTATCTTTCCTCAAATTGTTCATGGCAAACTTGTATGTAACTGTTCACTGGCTAACACTGCTCTTTAGCTTCAATAACTCTTACAATGTGTTGGTGATTATCTCTCCGATGAAGCATATATAAAGCTGTCACCTACTCTCTTACCATTTGTTTGCTATGCAAAACACACTAAGCTTTTATAGTCTCATCTTATAAAAGAGGCTCTTTAATGGCCTTGTCTCCCCTGCACCTGTTGCAATTCATCGTAATTCAGTTCATGAGGCCAACAGACCTGTCTCAGAGGAGGTCATCTCCAGCTCCAGTGACATGTCCTTGGTTCGTTCCTGGGTTTTTCTGTGAGCACTTCCTGCCTGGTAATGCTTACCATGTTATCACCAGCAGATCCACTCTTCTTCCTTCTCTTTCACTTCCTCTTCATATCAGAAAAAATCTATCAGCCAGGACTATGATTCAAGACCACCATGTTGCACTTTCTGCTACTAAATTCACCAACTGTAGTTTACATGACATTCGGGAATCTGAATTTTTCTGCATGATAACTCCACTCTTCCATCCTGTGCCATTTGCATTTTTCTTCAACCAACTTCTACTTTTTTCCCCCATTTCATTACTATCAAGTTAAATAAGGTCACTCCTTCTTATACAGAAAGTCTTCTAAAATTTAAATCAGTAATCCACCTTTCAGTCCAGTGTTTTGTCTTCTACTTAGTCAGCCCCTCACTTTTACACCATTGGTACTAACCTCTGTCTTCTCTATCTCATCTGGTAATTTCCTATGTGTCAGAATAACCAATATTTTTAGAAGTCATTTGATTTCTGTGTGTCACATAAGGAACACATGCCTGCTAGCAAGTATGCTTACAATTTTAAGTGCAATCTGATGCATAAGGCCCTGCTAAATGAAAGGAGAATTAGAGCTCAAGCAAAACAAACAAATCCTGTGCTTAATTTGATAACAACGATTTTATCTGGAGCTGGCAGGAGCTACATCTTCAGCTAGTGTAATGATTTCCATTTTCCAAGAAACCTTGCCGTAGAGGAAGCAACACCTTTTTAAAGGCTGGAGCACTTAATGCCACTGAATTTTTGCAGGGAAGCTGTTTATGAAGGCAACAGGAAACCGCACAGCAGGGAGCAGCGCTGGAACCCAAGCGAATACACGGGAATTTCATAGGGAAGGGTGCGAACCTGTGACAGCCATTTGAAGGGAGAAGCTGTTGGACTCATCCTCTCACCCCCTGCTGGCCCCTGGATCAGGGCTATGCCACACACCCAGGAGGGAAACGTCTCCAACGCGGGCTCCTGGCGAGGGACTCTGCCTCTCCGACCCGGACAGGCCTTACGCCAAAGAGGCTTTGTACAAACAGCCAAAAAAGCCCCGCCAGCCTGCCTGTGACCTGCACATTTCATTTCAGCAGCCAGCCAGGCTAAGGCTTCCTGGTTCATCTGGCTGTGTGTCCGTGCATGTATGCGTACATATCTCGCTCGAATTTGGAAACTGTTCCTACATTGCCTGTGCCTAGTGCTGGACATCCGTGCTATTCTATACTCCCATCTCCTCGGCGCCGAGGCAAGCGGTGGCAGCCCCTTCCCGTCGCTGGGCATTCCCGGCACGGCCCCAGTCCGGCTCCTTCCCCCGCATTCCCGGGGGGACAGCGGGAGCCGGGCGGGCGGTGCGAGGCAGCGCGGCTCTCCCCGCCCCTGGCTCCCGGGGCTCTCCCGGCCCACGGGCGGCGGGGACGGGCATGGATTTGGCGGGAGTCTATAAAAAGCCGCCGTGAAATGAGGCCACCGTCCTGCCAGAGCCGCCGGCACCGCGCCATGATCAACCCCAACTACTACCCCTGGGGCTACGACAGCGACAACGGTGAGCGCGGGCCGCGCCCGGCCCGCTCCTGCTGGCAGCGGAACCCGGGCAGAGCGGGGCCCGCTTCCCCAGGGAGCATGGCGGGGGATGCGGGCTCCCGGCGGAGGTGGCGTGGCCGAGGCCGCGTGGTTGCTGCTGGCAGGCGCGGAAGAGGCGAAGCTGGTGGAAGGAGAGGTCAATGGCAGGGGGTTAAATAAAGTCAGTTTTCCTACTGTGGATGTAAATTAAAATTTGACCTAGCAATAAAATTAGGCTAGCCCTAATGCAGGAAGAGCAGTGCTGGGCTACAAGCCCCTCCTGCCTGCAGAGGTTGGGGATGTTGCTGGTCTCTTGTTCTTGCTTTCTCCTGTGCTGCAGGAAGAATAGCTCAGCATTGGCCAGGCGTTTTCCACATGAACTTCATGGTAAAACCGTGATGATAATTAAATCCTTGTTTTGAATTCCTGGCATGTCCAGAGATCAGTGGCCTTTTCTTATTCCATGTGAGTACATAGTACCAGATTTTAATCATTTCCATTTTAATCATCATCCCATCATATTTCTAGCCACTGCTGGACTTGGAGTATACACCTCTAGTTTTCTTCCTTGGCATATTATCAGTCTCCTAGTAGTTAGTCTTGAGGTTGCTGTAAGACTTTAGGTCCAGTTGAATGACTTGAAGTATCCAGTATTCCAGCTGGAAATCAATCTGTTTGCTTTTTATACGGTGAAACTCTTGGTAAGGTATGAATAACAACCAGGCAATTAGTAACCTTCTTATTAATACACTTAAATGATATTCTGTACTCAAGCAAAGCCAAGCTTGCGTTAATTGTAGCAAGTATAATTCATACCTGTCTGGAAAAGGTTTTCTTGATACTTCTCTGTACTTTTTTCTAGGACCAGATCAGTGGCACAAAAATTACCCTTTTGCAAAAGGACGCCATCAGTCACCGATTGAAATCAATAATAAAGAGGTGCATTATGATAGCTCTCTACTACCATGGTTTGCTAGTTATGATCCCGGTTCAGCTAAGACCATCCTCAATAATGGGAAAACCTGCAGAGTTGTATTTGATGATTCATTTGATAGATCAGGTGGGTTTTGTTTTCATCTCTAATTGTCATTATATATAAGTGACTGTTTCTCAATTTGCGTGGAAGAGCCTGCTTTGGCTGTTCAGGCTGTTAGAAGGTCTCTGTATTGCCTGTGTATGATGTACAGGTTTCTGTGACTGGTACCCTGCGCTACTGCTTGGAAAGGTCTGGGACTCCTTTTAAAGTTCATAGGTAAAATCCTAGGGAATGGAGAGAGCACCAAAGAAACTTTATACAGGGTGAATTAAGGTGTAAGATAAATTTCTGGGGTTGTAAAGAGCCATTGCAGTTCTGCTGCTTTCCAGGAGGAAGTAGTCCAGGCTTTATCTGTGAGAACTGAATTCCATTTTAGCTATTTGAGATGCCCAGCAGAACATCTTAAGTTACAGTATTTAAAAACTCTATCCGTGTAATTTCTGATAAATGAAGTAACAAACCAGATGTTGCCACAACTATGCACATTGTCTGCCACGGTACTTAATCAGTTAAAGCTCTTCTTGGCATTCATGAGATTTTGTCTTAATGAAGATTATAGGGCTGATAAATTTCATTGTGCCAGGTTTAATGTCCAAAATCTTTTATCCACTTGCACCTATGCGAGCATACAGTGTACAGACTTATTTCTTACATGCATTAAAATTTCTACTTTCTATTACAATGTAACTAGGATTGGCAGCTGTAATTACTAGGAGAAATTTTACTAATAGATTGTTTCACATTAAGTATATATGGACATGGATTTAATTTAATGGATTTTTTACAAATTACTTGGGTTTCATGAAAATGGAGGATCAAAATGTATGTAAGCTGGACTAGTTAATATACTGTCAAAACTCACAAAATACCGTGCAGTCAAGAGTTTTGTTACTTTTCTAGCAAAGTGGGAATTTTTAAAGTTATTTGAAGAAAAATGTTATTAATGTCAGATACAATGATACCCAAGTAAAGAGATGTTGCTGTGACATATGAGATCTCCATAACTATTACCATTTTTTACCATCTGCTGTATTTGTTAGAATAGCATCAGATATACCAATGGTTGCATGTTCTGCATAAAAATAAAAGTACTTATTGTTAAAATAACTCAGATTTTGAATGGGAGAGAGTATCCAGGCATAGCAATCTACAGCATGGATGCAACACTCGTCACAAAGAGCAGAAAGTTTCAGAATGTTCTGAATATTTTTTCAGATGAACTGCTCAGTAACTTGTGTTTTGATCTCAGAAATAAAAAGTGACTCACTGCAAAAAAAGTAGGTGTATATCTCAACTCTTTGAAGTGAAGAAACGTTCAGTGTTTGTTGTTACGTCTCCTTTGTTATACCATTGCCTGCAGAGTCTGTGGGTGGTGTTCTTTCTCTAAAATAATGCTAATTGCAGGACGAATTCCACTGTGCATACTGCTACTGACTTGAACACATTTTAAGTTTTTTAGCATGTGTACAGTGGCTTATCTTTTATGTAAAAGAACCATCAGCTACACAAAGCATACATATGCAATAGCAATCATATAGGAATGAAGCTTTTATTCCTTTCGAACAAAAGTATTCATTCTCTCTATGTCTATCTATGTATCTATCACTCTGTCTATCTGAATTATTTCTGAGTGAATCAGAAAGCTAAGGGCTTTATTTATTTTCCTGATTCTTGTCAGTTATAGTGGTCATACTCATATGTACACTTCTGTCTAGATTTCCATTACTTTTGCTGAACCAATTGCCAAGGTGGGTGATAAAATTAATTACTTTGGATGTCTCCAAGTTTTATATCCGTTGTGTATTTTGCCAACAACACTTGGAGCATTCACAATTCGAGACAGTTTTTTAAATTCAAACAATTAGCCATCCAATGTAATTCAGGTATTAGGTTGAAAAAGGCCTTATTACTTTTATGTTTGGGGTTAGCCTAGTGGAAGGACTTTGAGAATTTGTTTCCAGCTACTTTTAAAGTCTGGTTGACTTAGAGACTCTGCTATAAGATTGAAAGCTTTGCTGACAGATAAAATTGCTGTAGGAGCAGTATTGTATGTAGGAGCAGCCTCTGCTGCACGTCCATACATGTTAATGGATTCTTGTGGACTCAGTTTCCTGCCTTACTGTACCAATGTAGATGGACCTTATGCACTGTAAAATGATTGCAGGTGGAGGCTGGAGTCTCAAAATGCAGGAAAGAACTGGGAGCTGAAATCAAACCTTTTAGGTGGCTGGGCCCAGTAAAACACACACCAGAACTTGGGTACTTTGGCAGCCTACCACTGCTATGTTTTTTTGGCCTGATTCAGATACTCTTTTAGATCCAGCAATGACCCAGTTTTGGTTTGAATTAGGGCTGAAATTTTATTTCCGCTACCAGAATCCATTTATTTCTAAAATTCCAAAATGTTCATGTCAGAGAAGTGTCCTGAGAGCTTCTAACTGGTGGGACTACTGTCTTGATGCTGTGTGAGATATATAACTTCCTTACAATTAATGACTCTTTGGCTTTTGTTGTATTACCTTGGTTAGATGGTTACACCACGGTGTTTGATTGTTTGAGAAACAGTAAAGATACAAAAGTCTGGTAATGGAACCCAGACAGAGCAGCTGTGGTGAGATACACTAAGGCTACATCAAATGGATGCCTTCCTTAGTCTTCTCTCTTTGTTGTTTTTGTTGACACTTTCTGTGGAAGTTCATCAACCAAACAGATTCCTACTTCTTTTACTGGCTTTCAGATGGATGACATTTAAGGGCTTGAAGTACCTCAGTGCAGGCACATATTCTTACAGGGTTACCTTGATGCTATTTTCAGAATCTTTCCTATCAAAGAAATGTGTAGCTTTGAAAGTGGATGATGCAAAAAAAAAAAAAAATTAGAGACAGTTACTGTAAGAAATCAGAGCTTGTTGCTAATCAACTCTTTTAGCATGACTAGGCTTGCAGCCAGCATTTCCTCAAATACCCCTTTGTGGGAAATCTCATTTATTTTTGCAAATGAAATTTTGATTATCAACTTCTGGTAAATAAAACATTCATTTTTTGACTGGTTGAGGACAAACCCCAGTAACTTTAATTAAACCAGGGGGATGTTTGTCCATAGACATCCCAGTTTTGGTTGAGTCCTGTAAAATGTTACTTAACATTTTGTCTGCTCAATTTACACTGGAGAAAACCAGTAGCTGTTACAAGAATAGCACCACAAAATCCCAATGCTTTTGTAGCTGTGGTACATAAATACCACTCAGTGGCTGTACTGCATAAGGCAAAAGGCAGCAAAGTTAAGTTTTTCCTTCACTGTAACAACACATCTGTCGTGTGTAGTGTCTGCATGAAGGTACTGAGAACTCCTGTACTTGTTTACAGAGAATTTAGGATTTGAGCTGCTGTTAACTTTGAATTTCCATTGGTAGATTTAAAAGTGCTTGACTTTTAATTTGACTTTTTAATTCTTCTGAGGCTACAGTTACACAGAGGACTGTCAGTTTTCTGCCCCTGGAGGTGGGGCGGCCACCTATTCAGCCCTACACAGATCACAAACGAAGATGATTTGGGAGCTCCCTGATGAACAGGCTGTGATCAAAGGGCACAAAACTGGCAAAGATGTGTTACAGTGTAGGTGAGGGTGAGTGGCAGGCTGACAGGCTTCTATCTGACACTTCTCTTTCCCAGTCTGTCCCTAAAAGAGTACAAAGTTCAAATAGAAACAAAAGTCATCCTTCTGCATATCTGTTCAGTGCTTGCTTAAAGAAGATTTCAGCGAGAACTGAAATTTGAGTTCCAAAAGCTTTTCGGAAACACATTTTATCCCTGCAGTTAGCCAGACGGTTTCAGTACAGAGATCCTCTTCTGAGCAGAGGCTTTTTTATGACTTCTAAAATGTGACATTGATGTGAAACAGCTGTGGTTTCTGTACTGCACTGTTAGAATCTGTTACGAAGCGTTATAACAAAGATAATATGTCTTTTCAATTGTCATACAGCAGTACATTACTAATTTAATTTCATTGTGGTTTACCAGTTCATTTTATGGATTTGGCAGGATGCAAGATCATAAATCTTCCTAGAACAGTCATTTCTTCTCATGTTCATAAGCACAACATGTCTCATGAGTCTGTTTTGTTCTCTGTGGGTTTTTCCACCTGGCTTTCATGGTATGCCTTTACAGCAAACAGGGAAGGCATTTGTGTAGTCATAACTTTGCCAGTTTTACCTTAGTGAGGGCAAGTGACAATTGACACTAGCACGGATTAACAACCAGACCCTTACAGAAGCTGCTCAGCAAGTGGATGCACGTATTTGAAAAGCTTGTCGCTTTTCTGTTGTCAAGGACACCCAGCTAGCTAAGGTAAAGTGACTGGAGCAGCCCAGCCATCTCCACTCAACTGCATGACATCTTCATTTTGCTGTGTCACAGAGTGAGAGACAGAGTTTTCTTGCCTTAGTAACATCCTTCTGTGCAACATTTGCCCTAGTGATTACATTGAAAGTGAAAAAAGCCTATTCTTTTATTAGCCCATTTTGTCTCATGCTCATCAGCTGATGACAGATCAAATAAAAGGTGAGCTTTTTTCTGGAACAGATGTCCACGTGTGTGTCCATGTAGGATTGTTCCGTGATGGATCATTCTTTGGTGTGGATGTGTGGGGGCACAGAATTTGGGCAAGACTGACGTGACATTTTTATATCTAGTATCAGGCACTGATGGTGGTGTGCAAGCCCATTTAGAGTCAGTCACTGAGCAATGGGATGAAAGTTTGCAACAATAAGGCACCAAAAAAGGGGTGAATACTTTTCTCCCCTGTCTTCCTGAGCTGGTTTGTATATTCCTGCACCTGGGCCATGTTACTTTAATGACAGCTAGTTAAAGTGAGTTACATTTTGGTAGTTCTGCTGTGACTCTCAGATATTTAAGGTGAACATTTCCTGTGTAATAATTGGCAGAAAAATTCACCCTTACATGTAAATATTATATACTAACATTGCTGAAAAATAATGTCAAGATGCCATCTCTTCTTTTATAAACTTTTATTTTATATTCTTTTTCTGTTATGTAGTTGTGCATTTTTATTTGCATGGTATTGAAAGCAAAAGCCCAAGAGGATAAAGATATTTTCAGAATTTTAAGTTCCAAAGCACATGCTTGAATAAAAAAAAATTACCGTACTAATTTTGAGGTATGCAGACATAGTTTGGGATTTTTAATGTTTTAAATATTGGAGACCTTAATTCTTGTAAGGTTTTGTTTGCTTTTCCTTTTTTAAAATGCAGGAAAACTTTGTTTATTTACATTGTCATTTCATGTATTTATATGTTTAATACTACACACTTGTAATTAAAAGAAAGGAAACACCTTTTTGTCCTTGAAGAGATGATGCTGGCATCATTCTGTCTGCTTAAAGTGTGCTAGGTAAAAGTTACTGTCTATTTATAGATGAGTGAAGCTGGAATGTGTTGGCAGGAGATGATGCAGAGCTTCACCTAATGCCCAATCAAAAATGTCTGCTGATGGCCCATCAGTGGAAATAATGACATGTTTTTGCCTTAAAGTGGATTATTTGGCCTTACAAATCTATTTTAACAGAGAATTGATGGCCTTGTCAGCTACTACTCTTACCCTGACTGTGTTGATCCAGTTCTGAATCTGTGGGAAGAAGTAAAAGGAATTTGTTGAGAATAACAGCTTCTTCTACTCTTAGTGCTGTATTTCTTGAGATGATAATGGATTTAATTATTTTCTTTTCATATGGAAGGATATTTTTCTGTGGCAAGTAAAGACGTACTTGAGAACTGCTAAATGTTTTATAGGAATGCTGTAAATTCTATCCTCAAAAAAAGTCAATGAGAATTGAGTTTCTTTTAGTATTTGGTGAATGTAAATACGTTCTTTCTATTTTATAATCCTTTCAAATAGACCATCTTCATTTACAATTTTATTTATAAATGTTAAGATTATTTAGAATACTAGATGTCATTCGTCACAGGCTGAACTTTTCTTTAGGAAAATAGCTTGCATGCTCAGTGATTGCTTTTGTGGTTTGTTTGCTGCTTTCTTTCTCCTCTTCCATAACCGGAAGGAGCAGCCATTAGAGCAGAAGCAGCATCAGTAATGTCATAACTTTTTAAACAAATAAGTCATAGCCTGCAGTAAGATACACAATTTTGTAGTGTTTTGTGGGAATTTGTTTATCATCTAGCACTTCAGTAGTTGATCTTAATCATGGTTATGTTTGTGTACTTTTGCATAGTTAAATCCTAGATTTGAATCGAGGTGAGATTAAGACATCTAAATTTAGGTGTCTTATTGTGGGATTTTAAAAGTTGGTGGGTTATATCTAAACTGCCATTCGAGGCAACAGAGTTGGAGTTCAAGGAGTCCAGAGAGCAATCCAGAGTCCAGAGAGGTCGCTGTCTGTTGAGTGTCTACCTTAAGGCCAGCAGGGTTACTCTAGAGGCTTGGCTGTTCTGCTGAGGGCTGTCCTTCAGTTACCCAAACACAGGCATCCCGTGATATGTTTGATAACCTAATCTATTTCCCCTTGCCTGCAGATACTTCTTTAGAAATGTACAGTTCTTACACAGATCTGGACTACATCTCTCAGTCCTGTCCAGATGTCTCTGGAATATTCCAGAAAGTACTATGTGCACATTTATGCAGCTGAATTAAATCAATGATCTCTAGTGACTATAATGGAAGCCTAGACACAAAAGTTCTCTGCCTGTAAGTCCATATAGCTGAAGATGGTTGCCTGATGTGTGGCTAAAATCAGTGCAGATTTTCATAACACAGAGCATCTGTACAGTAAATATGTGTGTAAATATTGTAGATACATATGTATTTCATTTAAAAGAATCGGGAGGTACTTCAGTCTGATGCTGTTGCAGATTATCAATTGCAGTGCTGAGAGGTGGGCCACTTCCAGAAGTCTACAGGCTACGGCAGCTGCACTTCCACTGGGGCTCATCTGACGACCACGGCTCAGAGCATGTTGTGAATGGAGTGAGGTATGCAGGAGAGGTAAGACTTACCACTTTTTACTCTAAAACAGGATGTAAAATAAAATTTGCCACTATTGTTCTGGTGGGACAAAATTTTTCATTTGTCTGCTTTTCGGGGAGTTCTTTCTATTTATTTATCTGTGCGTTTTTATTCTTACTCCCATCGATTCTTATAAACGTGAATCAGGTTGAAGTAATTTTCACAGCACAAGGAAAGAAAAATACTGTGTGAAACAAAGGTTTCCATCTTCTCAAACCAATGTGGTGTGAAACAGCACAGTCGACTGTATTACTCAGAAGCAATTGGAAGTTACTAAAACACTATTCTGAAAATAGAGAATTATAGTGGAAGTATAAAATTGCAGTGATAGAAAGTGTGGGGGGGAAGAATGAATTACCTTGGTTCTTTACTGTCGCAGTGTCGGACACGAACATGCAGATTCAAACAGCAGGTCAGGACCACTGTGCAGAGCGAAGGACCTCGCCCACCTTTATTCTCACCTTTTTATACCTCTCTTAAAACAACCACACATTGGTAGATGAGGTTAACACCTCTGCGATTTTACAGGATAGGAACATAGTCTATCATCTTTCTCCGCCTTGGAGAACGGAATGAACAACAATCCAGAAGTTCAGAAAACATTCTATGCCGGTTAGAAAAACAAGAGCTATGTTTATAGAAAATGCATGAGAACTTCTACTACAAAAGTAAAAACACAGAACAGTAGAAAAACCAGGGCGACACTTTTCCACGTTAGGATTGTAAAGAAAATGAGAAATGTAGACTAATAATATACGTGAATGACATTCATACGGATTCTTTGATAGAATTGCTGTAATTTGAATGCCAAATGGAAATGAATCACATATCAGTAGATGACGTCTGAACTGCATGTTCTACCTGCTTACTTAAGCAGCTTTTCTTCAGCTTTAAGATGAGATTCCAGTTAATTTCTTTCAATTTCTTATTAAGATATTTTTGGTTTACTTTAAAGGAAATAGTAGTATAATTAATAATGTATGACAGATATAACTAATATATGACTTTGCTGTCCCTTTTTTTTTTTTCTCTTTTTTTGGAAGGCCTTATTTTCATTCTTTGTTGCCTCAGACTCACACAGTTACGTGAAGAACTGTAAATTCAGCCTCTGATGGCATGCTCTTGAGTAATGGGGTTTTTTTTACATTTTTTTTTGTTTCAAGCTACATTTGTTACACTGGAATCCCAAATACAGTAATTACCTTGATGCTAGGAGAAGAACTGATGGGATAGCTGTTTTGGCCATATTTTTGCAAGTAAGTAGAATCATGCAACCCTTCTTTGCACTGATGCTGTGGATTTTCTATTCTTAGAGGGTTAAAAAACAGCGAAGCTCTCTGAGTATATTTTCTAGGGATCCTACCACATTGAAGGGGTTGACTTTCAGTAATGTATCCTTTTCAAGTTATAGAGCATGAGTCATATTATGTGAAGTGGTATCCAATACTACACACACTTGTCCCTGCAGCTATTGTGTCACTATGTGGCTCATGGAATGGGGACATGTGTCAGAAGTGGCCCTCTGACCAACAGCAGTCAGCTGTCTTTTTTGCTAACTGGGGACAGATTTCAAGGACATGTGTCTATTCTAGGCTTTTCATGAACTTTCTCTCAAACAAAACTATCTCACAGGCAATACATATTACTCATCCTTTTTTTTTAAAAATCCTTTTGAGGGCATGCAGCCCTAGCCTGAAATATTAGCTGGTGCCCTCTCTTGTTTAATTCATATTCACTAGAGATAGCACTAGAGATAGAAAGCTAGATGTCTTTTTTGAGATCAGCAATTGCAAAGAATATATCTGGCTGTGAAATCTGTGTTGTGAAATTACCTGTTATGCTAAAATTTCTGTACTGATACAATTTCCCCCTCTGTATCATAATATCTGTTGGGGTACAGACAGAGGTAACAGACAGAAGACATAGCTTACCAAGCTGCTAGGGGTGATAAGTTGGGTTAATGCATTATAATTTTATAGTTTATATATGTTTAGATGCTCATATAGAAAAATAGGAGGAAGAAGAAAGCTGGTCAAGCAGAACTCCTTGCTTAGCTCGTGTTACTTCTTTACAGGTAGGGGAAACTCCTAAACCAGAGATGAAGAGAATTCTTGAAGAAATAAATGCTATCAAAACAAAGGTAATGATGTTGGGCTTTTCATTATAGGAAGATTGCTCAAAGTCTCAGGACAAAAAAAAAAGAAAACAAAAAAACAAAAACAACAAAAAAACCACCCCTCAATGTCTGACTTCCTAGTTTTCAAATTCTGCTGTGCAACATTTCCAGAATATATTTGAGAATAAAACCATGGGTAGCTTTTCATTAACATGAAAAGTCTTTTCCATTTACATATGAGCCTTCTTTGACTTTAGTGGGACTTATGAGTTTGGGAAAATGAATCATTTCCCCAGTCTCTACTCACCTAAAAACTAGGCATGGAACGTTATTGCCTCCGTGGACAGTGCCAAATAAAAGGCATCTTTGGAAATTGGTCCATGCTGCCTAATGGATCTCTGGAAATGCCACTGACTAGACATTTGTGTCTTAGATAGCATTATATGGTAAATCTCACATTTCATTGGCTGTCTTGCTTGTTATTAGCACAAATACTGTGAAAGCAGTACCTGTCCCACTTTGTTATACGGTCACCTAATCCAGTATTCAACAGATAGAAAGAATTTCCGTAAGAAAGGAGGCCAGAAGGAGGAGTATTTCTGCACAGAAATGAGTGAAACACATTGGTACTGGACACCACTTCACATGAATTAGCTCAGGTACAAGAAGTAGCATCATGCAGTTTTATGTTTTGTCAAGCTTCTCTGGGCCCGTCTGTGAGAGTCATTCAGTCCACTTATCTTCACACTGCATCATTGTATCTCACGTAGATCTGTGCTTACTTCCCTCGGTTCGTACATTTCAAGTATCTGAGTCACTCCCCATTTCTTAAAATAACAGAACTGCAAACTAATCTCGACTAGATTGGTTGAAGAGTTTTCTGTTTGGCTTTGTTGTGTTTTTGTTTTTATTTTAAAGGGGAAAAATGCTCCTTTTCCAAACTTCGATCCTTCAATTCTTTTCCCTAAATCTCATGACTACTGGACATACCATGGATCTTTCACTACTCCACCTTGTGAAGAGTGTGTCACCTGGATTATTCTTAGAGAGCCTATTATAGTCAGTTCAGACCAGGTAAACTTCCCTCTTCTTTTTACTTACATGCCATAACCTGAATTTATTCTTTTGACAAGGAAAACACTCACTGGATTTGTGAGAAGTTACAGGATTAAAAGGAGAGTGAAGAACTAGCCCACATCCAACAACAGGTAGTTCAAGCCCACAGACGTCAGAGAGGTTTTTAAATCAGTAAAAACATACCATAGTGCAGATGGTAAGAGTTTTCTTTCAAAATCATCATTTATCAGAATACAAATGTAATGGTATTGGTGATTCTGTCTGCCTTGTATTGCAGATGGGAGTGTAAATTGGAAGTGTTGAATCACGTGCTTGATACCCCTGTTTCTGGAAGGCATAGCAGCTAAATTTTCACAAACTGCAGCAACATCAGATAGCTGTAATTTATTGTTAATGTCAAAAACTCCTTTGGTCATTTATTGTAAAGAAATATTTCTTGTTAATTTCCCTTCTTAATTTCCCCTTAGTACAGTTATAGGAATTTGAATGCCCTCTTTCAGCACGTTTCATCCTATGATTCTACTCTTACCACACAAGTCAGTTTTCTCACCTGAGGTTATTCCTCTAGTCAGCAGACTATAATGATATGATACCACAAATTTCAAGGCTCCAGGATACAAAGCACGTGAATATTTATCAAGGGACTGACATATTATGCAGATATTATATTCAGACACATAACTTTGCATTTTAGGTTTTCAAGATGATAATGTGCTTAGTGTATTCATTGATGTGCATGTTGTCACAAAAAAGAAAATATTTTTATTTTCTAGTGCTTTGTGTTTATGTGGCTCTTTATCTTTTAAGTGATACAGCTCAGGTATGATGAGAACCTTAGCTGGAAGTAGATGAAATATGATAATATATTCATGTAACTTACAGCTTAATTTTCAGAGCTTATTGAATTGTTCTGCCTCCTGTTTCCATGCCCATCTGAAAATAAAATATGAGGGCTATTTTAAAGTGGGTACTTGTGTGAAAAATACAAATATGGTCTGACTAGTTTCCACAAAATGAATCATCTTAGATGTTTATATTACAGAAGATCAGCTACAGATTTTATTAGGAAAAGTGTAGTCATTATTGAGCATCTCTGATTTAAAATGCATTTTTAAAGAAATAACTAATCACATTATTGATCCAGCTTCATGAAAAGACTTTTTGATTACTATTGTGTTTGGGTCATGGTCTTTTTCTCAGCTGTTCTTAAATTACTGAGTTTTGGGAAACATACAGACTGTTCTTTAACTATCTCTCCTGTAGAAAAAATGGAGCATTTAGGGTACAGATAAAATTACGACATAAAGGCGAGACATTGGCTCTTACCCTGAGGTAGCTGCTTGTCAGGCAGAATTGGCAGTGTGTGTGTGTGTGTTATTGTCTAGAAATACAATAGAAATACTTCCCTCACTCCAGAGTGCCTGCACGCTAAGTAATGTATTCATAAGAGGATTGTGTTGCCAATTATTTCTAATCCTAGACAGTGTACTACCATGGCAGTCTCATTAATAGTGATTATTTTAAGTGCATGTGCATTTGCGGTGGATTTCTTGGATGCTTTTGCAGCCAGATAGTAACTGTATATTAGCCACAAGGGGAAGTGCAGTCACTGCAAATCAGTGCTCTGCAGGAAAATCAATTCACCAGAAATCCCAGTGAGATATAGTGTGGGTGGCCTAGCTGCTCAGATTACTTTTAATGAAAGAACAGGAATTTAACTGTGGAATAACTCTGTCTAATTGCAGACTAATTTTTTCATCTTTATGTAACCGTAGCCTGAATACATGTTGGTTTTTTACTGAGTAGAGCAGATCTTCCACAAATAATATACCCCAGCACTCTTCTCCAATAGTAATTTATCAGTATTAACAAAACTGATGAACCATTTTAATCTCTTCCCATGCAAATGATTCTTCATCTGAAATCTGAAATTTAGTTTGACTATTAATGCATCAGATACGTATTATGCTGGTTATAAATGTGACCTCATCATTGTTCAGGCAGACTGAGATGGCTGGCTTTTCTGACTGTTCAGTGACGAGTAGTATTGCGATGCCTGAGCTAGCTCAGTCTAGAAACTGGAACTAGTTCAATCACAGTGAACCCAGGTTTTACAACCTAGACAGAAGTTCTGCTTGTATTGGCCTTGAAGTCTGTGCTGAAAAGTAGATAAACCAGCATACTGAAGCTCCTGGTCAACAAAGGTGGTGCGTTCCGTGCATGGGGCTGCATTTTCAAGTTTACTTGGGAAATGTGTGCATGCTTTTCACAGTAAGTCATTCAAATAGGGAAGGGTTCAAGTGTCTGAATCGCAGCTGATGTGCTTTGGGTCTAGTGTAATGCATGGTGGCGACAACAAATGAATATAGGGTATCTGTATGTGTTGCAGCCTTTGAAAATCAGAAAGCAGTAGAGAAAAGAGTGTTTGACAGTTTTGACAAGTATGGGCAGAACTCTTCATATATGGCATCCCTCAAAAAAAACCCCATGCCTTGGTATGGCCAAGGAGAGTCAAGCTGCAAATCTTATTTATGAACCATTTGAAACCTTGACCAAGACTTTATCCTGTTATTAATAATGAACTTCTTGCGTCACTGCAGCAGAATATATCCTCTGCTACAGACCTACCATGGAAATGAACAATTAGTTTATAATTCAGCTTTAAAACCTTGCAATTCTAAACAATTCTTAACAATCAGGCACTAAGGCAGGGTTAGAGTAGGAGAGGTTTATTAGAGCACACACTGCTGTATTCACATTTTCTGAGTACTTCCCACAGTTTCTGTGGCTGTACACAGTTCTGTTCTGTAGGCAGTACCTAAATGACACTATTTTTCACAATCCTGTTCAAATAGGACCCATTTTTCTGTTTTGACTGTTCCTAAGATTATCACTGCTACAAAAAAACCCGTGAATACAGTTCTTGTTGTGGTGGGGGGAAGGTCAACTTCACAACTTTGAAGGAGACTTTTTTCCACACCTGGACGAGCCGCCTTAGTTTAATTGTTGGGCTGTGGATTTGATCCCAAAGGATTTCCATCAGGACACTTCAGTTTTTGTTCTTCTGCAGATGGCAAAGCTCCGCAGCCTCTCCAAGAATGCCGAGGACGAACCTGATCACCCCTTGGTTGATAACTGGCGCCCGACTCAGCCGCGGTATTTCAGGATGGTGAGCGCGTCGTTCCTCTAGGACCTGGCTCCTGTTGGGTGGCTCTGAGTGAGGCAACCTCTAGAAATAAGAGGTGTTTTTGTTTTGTGTCCTTTGCTGCATTTACACAGAGCTCCAGCTGTAGGTCTGGAGGCTGAAACTTGAGTTGTGGAATGAGAATTTCACTTTCAGAGGATAACACTTATTTAGCAAATCCTATTGTTAAAATGGAAGTAGAGAATCTGTTTGGTTCTTCATAACTGCTTTAACATTAGCTTCTGTTAATAGTTCAAAGGAAGAAAGAAGATGCTACTAATAATTAGAAGACAATTTCCTGTTGTGCACATGTCCCTTGATGCTTGTCTGATTGCATGTTAAAGAGGTTTCAGTTAAGAGAAATAATTGTTTTCACCATTAAAGACATATTTTTCAGTAGTTGTTTTCAGCATTATCCATATTCAGCTCTGAGCTGCACCAGTTAAGCCACAAGGCATTCTTGGAAATTACAAACTCTTTTGGTTTTTGATACCTAAAATATGAAAAGATAGGAAATTGTGTTATAATCTTTGATAAAGACCTAAACTTTTACTTTCTTAAAACAATGGACAGGTGAAACAGAGGTCTATTCTGAAAACCATATTCACCAAGTTATGTGTAGTTAAAACTATGGGAAGTGGGAAGAGCTATTTTTGTTGGTGTCACAACTGGTTCCCTTTATTAAAAGACTAATTTTCATTTTAATATTGTAGCAGTCAAGGTGACATGCATTTTGTGAAGTTGGCCTTCGTATCCTTCACATATATTTTCTTCATGTATGCAAATGGCTTTTCTGTGTAAAACAGGTGTTCAAATAAGAGGAGTCCTTAGTCTTTTTTAAATTTTTTTGAGACAAATTCTCCTTTCAGGTAAAAATGTGATCAATCCTGCTGTCAATGAAATGTGTACATAAACATCTGAAACCACAGTTGTACTCTTAATCAAAATGCAATTGACCAATGTGCTCTTGTCTCTTGTTTTGGCATAAAGAACAATGAAACAGGACTGTAAGCCTATAATTGAAATAACACTATTTCTGCATTAAAAAATCCAACAATAATAAATATATTTACTTAAGATTTTTTGTTCTGTAGTTTTTTACTATTTAGAAACATAGAAAAGTAACAGAATTTTAAAGAAAGACTTGTCAATGTTCTTTGTATTATATCTTCATGGAAACTGATGATGCATAGTATCTTTTTCTGATGTTTGTTTGAACTACAAGAGTACTGATTTCACTTGACATCTTAAATAGCTACATCCTTGAGACATCCACATCTGTTCTTTTAGTGAGATCATCTCTATTCTGACAATTGCTTTCTTGCAAAATCATAGGAATCAATTTCACAAGTTGATTGCAGAGTGGAAAAGTTCAGTCTGTATCCAAACCCACTAAACTGAAAGGTAATTTACATTGAGCTCAGGAAATACAAAGCAGGTGCTGCTCTGGCAGTGGCTTGATTCTTGGCTGCCTTGTTCTAGGGCGCAAGGATGTTGCTGAACTTGTTGGTGGGAGAGGGGTTATGTTCCTTCCTTACAAAAAGGAAAATTGAAGAAAAAATTGGTTTTCCAAAATTCATAGTTTGCTGTGAGTTGCAAGGTAAGTTGTTTTACACCATGCTTTATTAAACTGAGTTGCATATCCTAGAGTAGGGCTTTTTTTTTCTCCCTTGCAATTTATGGTATTGCAAATCTGGAACATGTAATCTCAGGGGTTTTTAATGATACAATGATTTCCCAGTCACACTTTGCAAAGGAGCTGTCTGGGTGCCATAAATGAAGCTGAGGTAAGCCTCATCCTCCAGAGCCACGTTTACTAACTTGGAAACTTGAAAGTTGAAGTAATCTCTCTAAAGAAAGTGTCATTTGACTCCTTCATGCAGTTGATTTCATATTGTCAGTATTTATAATTAGTAAAAGGTAGACTAAATCAGGCCCAAGAGAGTTGCAGATAGGAGGAAGTATGTGAAAAAGGGTTTTGGCATTGTTTCAGAGACCCCATCCCGATGTTCGGGGACTGTTGGAAGTAATGACGATAGATCTAGAAAACAATGGTTCAGCAGGCATCAAGGGAAAAAACTGAAAGAGTAGGAGTAGAAGGAAAATAAAAAGCCAAAGAATGGGGGAGGGGTGTTTCAAGGACCCTGTGAATCATGCTGTATGCTGAACATATGAGGAGATTAGAGAGAGTTTTGGAGGCAGCAGGGAGAAATGTGGAGTGCTGTGAGTCAGCATTTCGAATATGCTCATGTATCATGCAATTTTCTGCTCTCTATGGCTGTGTTTATTGTTGTTCTGCAGAGGTTACCCCTTGCTTTGCAGCCTTCCTCAAGTACAAGAAAAATTAATCACTGGTATGACTGAATTCAGATCATGTAGTAGTAACATCCGTCATACCTCACTTCTTACCTGCACATTCCTACTATGTGGTGTAACTGCACTGCAGGAGCAGGGAGCACTGGGTTCAGACCTACTTGGTAAAAAGGAGAGACATCCAGTTTTCATCTTGGTGGGGTAGAACACTATGAATTTCTACTGTATTTGACTTTCATACCATGTATGCCTGACTACACTTGGTGACATCAGTGCTAATTAGGAAGTCCCTCTGAACAGAAATGCAGGCATGAGACGCAGCCACATTGGCAGCCCCTTCTCCAACTTACATTTCATCTGCTGCAGAGGTCAGAAATGACATGGCCATGCTTTGTGATGCTGCAAGTCTTCCTGAAACTTGAAACATTTTAATGGTATGGCTGTACCTGCATCCATGTCATGAGCAAGAAGGTGCTGTGGAATGAAATGGCAGCTGCAGTAGCACCAGAGATATGATTATGCTCTTCAACAATCAACTTTAGACACTATCTCCTCTTCTGACCTTCATCAAACTAAAATATACCCATGGTAAACATGTAGGAAGTCCATTTTCTTACGTTTCTCATTGGGAACCTCTTCTCTAGCCCCAACATCATGTTGTTCAGAGAAGTTATCTTTGGGTTACCTCTCGGCAGCTGGGCAGGAAACCATCAACCTGCAGTCTTCACTTTGTGGAGCTCTCTGAGGCAGGCAAGAGGAGGTAGATATAGATATCAATCTAAAATTTTATATAAAAATAGACATGGGTTTTAGTGTTGAAGAAGAGTCAAAATTCAGATGATGGATATTTCTGAAGAATTAGACTCATCAAATCTTTAGATCAGGACTAAATTTGATTAAATCTCATTTATTTTATATCCAAATTTATGCCTATTCATTATTCTCTATTTTAGTAGAGTAATTCTAAAAAATGAGCAGATCTTTAGACTCTTTCTTTTATAATAAATAAGACAGTATTTTGCAAACTATGTGCATGGATGTTAGTACCATGAGAAGAATTCTGAATTAATTTGCTCAAGTTTCAGATACAGGATCACAAATGTTTATTGGGACAGATGCTCTGTCCTGTTGCCCAGCTATGTGGCAGCGGTGGCAGCTCACTGGAGCTGAACTCCAGTCTGTCAGCTGGGGGGCACATAGCAAATCCCTAGTCATGGTCATCAGGACACATCATACCTCTAACAGAATATGCTGAAGTTTGGCTTGTTTTGGAAAACGTGTCATTCCCTGGCGTCAAAGCCTTTTTGCCACTGAACAGACCTATGCCTATGTTTTTACAGCTTACTGTCTGTCTGTGTATATGTGTGTGTGTGTCGCTGACCGCTTGACCGCCCGGTGGCCAAGCAGGCGACTTGTCAGAGGTGACTCGTCAGCGTGCAAGTGAAGGCAGCAGCTTGAGTGCAGCTCCTTAGTCTGCCCTTGGGCTCACAGTGGAGCTGGCAGCAGTCGTTGTTATTGTAGCGAGCAGCCGAAGGTAAGAGAGGAGAGAGGGACTCTATGTTGCAGCAGTCCAAGCCTTTATTCCCCGCCCAGAGGTACGAGAGAACCAAGTAGCAAGGAGGAAGGGCAACAAAAGAGTACAAAGTAATGGTTACAGGGGATTTTATACAGCCTGGGAAAAAGGGAGGAACAAGGGGATAAACCAATAGGAAAATGACATAGGGTGACAGCTATCCAATGGTAAGGGGATAAGGGAGGAACAAATTTGAATGAACCAATGGGGAACTGAACTGTACAGAAACTTCCAGAACTTATTAACATAAACATGAGCAAAGGGGAGGAGAGTTTGCGGAGTGGCATCTCTAGGGCGTGGTTTGATCTTCGGAACCGCCCTCCTCATCACTGTCATGGGCAGGAAAGTCCACCCACTGGATGCCTTGCTGGATCTGCATCCCAAAGGTGGACTGGGCCACCGCAACATGTGTGTAACAATATATACACAAAACATTTGTGCCTGCCACACCTAGCTGTCTTCCAGAATATAGTAGCTGAGGAAACAGCTTCCTTTCCCTCCTTTTCCAAGAATAAAATAACTCCTCAGTTTGGAGAGGTATGCTTCTTTCTGAGATCACTGGGGCCATTAATCGCCTTTTTTTGCTTGAAAATGCTTGCTTCAAAGCCTGAGAGCATACTTGTTGATCAGAGACTATAGCTGGCTCTTGGATTCCCAGTTTCAGGTAACAGGTCAAGAGGAAGAAGTCTGTGAAGGACCTTGAAAGTTAAAGCGAGTTATGTGTGTTAAATGTGATAAAAAAAGACAGTCAGGATTCATGCAGGTGGTGACACAATCCGAAGGACAGAACAAGAAAATGATTTAGCAAACAGTGGAAAGGTTGTGTTTGCTGGTGCTGGAAGAAAGGATGTGGCACCGGTGAGGGTATGAGATACTGAGAGCCTCACCTGATTTTAAGCTGGTTGGAATAACAGGCTTTGCACCCAGTATTTTCTAAACACCAGTGCTGTTGCTGAACAGTGTTTGGTTCTTTGCTGCATTTCATTTCAGAACTACCCTTCTGACTTGGTTGTTTTTTGGTTTTTTCAGTTTGACCTTCTCTTGTAGCAGTTCCAACCTATCCTTCGATTAGATTTTATTATTCTCTAGAGCTAAATCTTACCACACCTTCAAACCACACTTCTTAGGATGTTACTATGTGACATTACTGTACAGAATCATATTTTTAGGCATCATCTTCTCTTCAAGGCAGAAATCCTTACTGTTCCTTTATTTACTTTTCCACTGCTTTCCTCTGTATTCCCTCACAAATGACATATAAGAGGGACATTCAAAATCATAAGTTTATTTAGCCAGTTTTGCAAATACCTCTAAATTATTTCTTCCTTGCCATTCAAATGCTGAGAAGGACATAGAAATACTATCAGTTGAGAAGGAGCTACTTGCTTTAGTGACTGTATCTGGGCCTGGAATTCTGGGAGGTAAGTCTGTTACTTAATTGAAAGTTCATGAACCTTTCAGCAGTGGTCCTGTTCCTGCTTGAAATGCTCTGACCTTTGCTATCATATTTCTTCTGCAAAGTGCCTTATTAGATAAGTTCCTGCTTTAAATCCTTGATGGATTTAATGAAACAAGCAAAGTGCTGCCAGTACATGTGAACTCTTGACATATATAGTTTCTACTTAAATTGACTAGTTTGGTTCACTCTGCTAATGATAACTCCTGCAGTAAGTTGACATGCAGGATGGTATTCCTAAGTGTCTTTATTAAAAGTGGATAAAATAGGTTGCAGTTCCAAAGTAATTTATAAGCTTCAGAAAGAATAGCTGAAGAGATACTTGCACAGATACCGCAGGAGAAAAATTGTAGGTGCCTGTATTTACAGTTTAAAGTGTCCTGTCTTTATTTTGCTGATTTAATGATAAAGGCAAAAGCAGAGACAGACAAACTTATAAGCACTCTGTCAGTGCTGCCCATGGTGACCAACCAACCCTTATACACTTCCTTACTGCTTAGGTATCGATTAGCTTTTTGTACATCTCCGATGAAAGCTAACACTATTGGGCCATTCGTAAGTAATTCATTTTGCAGTGAACCAGGGTAAAATCCACGACACACAAATTTCAGAGGCCTCTGTGGCCTGTGAGAATTGTCAGTGGGCATGATTTCTCTGTCCTGTCTTTGAAATGACTGTGCAGCAAACCCAAGTAAGGTCGTAGCCCTTCCCCAGAGGGATCCTGGATGGGTCTCTTCCCATCTTCTTGACTAATCCATGCAACCTGCAGAAGAGAAAAACTCTGAGACAATTTCTTACTCTATCAAATTTGGCCAATAAATGCAAACATGGAGGGGCCAACTGCCAGACACATGCACATATGAATATACAAAAGAAAATTTTGCTTTGGTAAGGAAAACAATTTGACTTGTCTCTTAGAAATCAAAATGGCCTTTATAAAGAACAGAAAAATATGAGCCCGCCCACTTGAAATTTCATGACTGCAAAAATATTTCTATCTCTTATAAGATGCTAAAGACACTGTTTCTCTGGGCTTACTGTTTTGCTAAATTTTATGAATGAAAACTTTAATAATATAACTTCTGTAGATATGAAGACAAAGCTTGAGATAATGCATTTAGTTGATGGCATATAATAAAGAATGAGCTCGTTTTGCTTAGTGTTGTTTGAAACTGGTAAATTCCTGTTCTTTGTTATTGAGATTTGAAATCATTCTCTTTTCCCCCCTGCCTAGTTCTCTTGTAAGGAAATAAAAATAATGAGGTTCTTTACAAGAGAGTGATAACAGGCAGATCTTTCTAGATCAGTGTTTCAGGAGATGACACTTTCCAATATATATATTTTTTTAATAATAAAAAATAATAAAATCTGGGCAAATTCTTAGCTGAAGCACATACTTCAGCAATATGAAAGAGGAAGTGTGATTGAAATGATTAATTTTTTTGTGAAGGTCACCTATTTTTTACTTTTTCATAAAAAAAATTCTATTTGCGTCTGCACAAGGCCATTAAGAAAGAGGAATGAATATCAGTAGCTACACTCTTCCCTATTACAAACACTTCCAGGCTGCTATTTGACCCTCCAGTCTGGGAGACCAGCTCTTTTATAGCTTTTTCCTCATGACATTGGTGTGGGAGGTTTCTGAGGCCAGAGCCCAATGTGTCTGAGCAGCTGTTCTTCTAGGGATCACTGATGATCTTTGTGTGAAAAAAGGTGATTCACTAGAAGATTAAGTGTATATTTGCCCTACATACAAGTCACATAACTGACATATATCCCTTTGTTTATTCTGGCAGACCTAGGAAGAGATGCAGATGGGTTTCACCTCAGATACTTCAGAGCCTCCCCAGTTTCTTGCTCTGTCCAGCCAGGCCAGGATGAGTTTCCCACACTGTCTTTATGGAGTGTAACACAGCCCTGAGGCTAACACTGGTACTAGTCTTGCCTTGCAGAACTACTCAGTCAATAAATGGAGCCCAATGGCTCAAGCCACAAAGATACTTCATGGCCTTTGGCAGGTTCTTCTTTTCATCTTTGTGCTGGAATACAGAAACTAGTCCTAGGAGAAGGCATGTAGAGTCCTGCCAGTGCTTGGCCCAAGCAATGACTTATGATAAGCAGTCACTGAGCAAAATAAATGCAGCATCTCTTGGTACTGGGAGATGGGTGTCATATACATGTGAAAATCTCAATTGTCGTGGTAAGGGAGCTGAGCATCCTTTTTTCTCCCTCTCTCTCTCTAGACCCCTGAATACTTCAAATTTTTCTTCAGGAACTCACCAGCTTCAGCTCTTGGAGGAAAAAGAATCTCCAGGGCCTAGTTAGTAGCATATGAACCTTGGCTGGAAAGTCTTGTGTCTGAACACTCTTTGGCTGGACAGCTGCAAGGTCTCACGCATGCAGTGTCTCAGCAAAACTTTTTAAAGAACAGTGGCAAATACTGCTTTAGAGAAGGTTTTGTTCTGCACTTTGTATTAGTTTTGCTTGAAAAAAAATGCTTACTATGTGGCTTCTTCTTGGCTCTATCAAGAAATAGGGCAAAATTCTGAGCCTAGGGTATGTTTATTAGTTTGCACGCTGTCAAAACATTAGGTGCCAGGCTAGCTGTCAGTGCAGATATGAAGGCTTCTCTATTTGCTTTGCAGAATTCTTTTTATTTAAATTTTGTACTTCTGCAGCTATATTTGGCTAAGATTTGTTGGATGTTTAGCAATAAACAGCAAATATATGAGAAGAAAATTTATCTATCTATTATGCTATCATCTGATAGCAGATAATCTTTCCTCACCTACTAGAACTGCAATTGCATTTTTTCAAGGTATTAAATGCTTTTAGTTAATGGATTTTATGTTCCATATGTCTAGGCAAGGTATGCATTTAAAATTATTTGCCTCATGAATGAAGTTGAGATAATAGCACTCATTGTTAAGGTACAACCCCTGCCTCTTGAGCACAGTCCCACTGAAACTCGTTAAGCAGAAAAGCTATTTCAGGGTTTCTGGGAGTGTTCTGCTCCACTCTCCAGTGGTGAGCTCCGAATGTGCAATGAATTTCAAGCATATCCTGTGATCATTTGTTGAAAATGGTTTCTCTGTAACAATAACACAAACAGCAGACATTTTCACCTCTAGAAATACTGGGGTTTAGCTTTTCCGTTCTTAGTTTCTTCAGGGGTACACTTCATTGAGTGGTTTTCCACAGCAAGTAAAGAATGTGGATTCACTTTCTTGTTACCAGCCAGGCTAGAACTGAGAGATCTGATGTATTACAGCCTTCTGCGTTAAAAAAAAAAAAAAAAATAGGGAAGACACAGGAATTGGTGTGCTTTTCTGGGAAAGGTTGCTTTTATGTTTGTATAAAAATTCTATGTGTCTTGTAACAGATCTTGCATGGAAGATCACCAGCTACACTCCGTCTGATAATGGATACTGGCAAATTATAGACATAGATTAAAATTTCTTATAATTTCTTAAGTTTAGAAAAGGTTATTCTTCTATTAGTCTCAGTAAGCAGCATGGTCTTAAAGCCTGTTCTGACAAATCAATTGGTTTCAAGGATTGTGTAGGAATTGTAGCCTTGCTTGCACTACTAGCCTTGAAGTTTCATCCTAGTTCTTTGCACCCCTCATTTCCTATTTTCTTCCTTTGAGCTATTCCAATGTGACTCCATATTCTCTTCAGACATAAAGGGAAGGTCAGTATCTGTCAAATTTAAACTTTGCCTTGGGAGACTCACCAACCTGCTGGAATTTCACAGTGAGTCTGGAGTTGATAAATAAGCTTAGGTCAAACTTTCAATCCTGGATTACTCTAGGCAGGCTGTGCCAGAGCACATTTGTGTAGACAGATCAGATCAGATTTTCATTCTTGACTGGAGCCTTGAGTTTCAGCAAGCACATCATTCAACTGAATGCATGGCAATCACACATATGAAAGCATGGCAATAATCACCTAAGGAAAGAGAGTATGCACTGTGCACGAGCTCTGCATGCTTTTGTTTTAAAGGAAGCAATTACAACTGGAGTGCAACACTTTTTTATAGAAAGGTTGGGTGTCAATGACGCCCATGAAAGAGAATGAGATTGAATAAATGTTTAACTATAATTTGGGTCTTTAGGAGGGCTACCTGGTACTGACATGTACAGTGATTTATGTAGTGCATGGCATAACAAAGCCCAGACATAAATTTTCTTCTCAGACACTTATCAACATAGCAATGAAAGATCACGTTATTGCCAGCAGAACTGCCACATTGGGATGGCAACATTTATCATCTCAGTTCATGTGGGTCACATGGATTGCAATTTAAAAGTGAATACAAACATATATATAAACACAAAGATGTATATTAAAGTACATAGGTAGTCTCATTGAAATACATTATTTTTAAAAGGTAAGTCTCTAGTACCTTTTATAATAATTTTATTTACTTGTTTAAGGTCACAGCAAACTATTGAGCAACAGTTACACCTGCCTTTCTTTCTAATTTATAGGTCCCATATCCAGAGAGAGAAGAAGAGATGGAGAGAGGCAAGGAGATTCAAACTCAGATAATTATAACAACATGTAAGCTGAAGGATTGAATTCTCTTGGATGATTTTCAAGGACCTGGTGTAGCTGGATCAGAAAATGGCGTATGAAAGAGTAATAGTTTTCATTTCCCTGTTACATTCAAAACTCCGAAGGAAAATCCAGCAGAGAAGCAGAGCAGTTTCAGCTCTCTGAGCTGACTGGAAGGACAATTGTGCTGATGGCATCCAGTGCTTCTTCTTTTTACGTGGAAACAGAGGGAACCACTGAGCTTACCAGGTTCCTTAGCTGCTAGTCTGAAATCTGTTGCTTGGCAGCTCCCTTTTTATGTGCACAGTTCTATTGTTGCACCACTTTGAGCCCTCATCATTATCAGTCCCAGCACCAAACACTTCAGGCACTGAGATATCCTCCCCATGTAGTTTCTTTGCATATCACAGTCCTGATATTCCTGCCACATGTGGTGGAAATCTCACTACAAGTCAGGTTAAAAAAAAAAAAAGGTGATTCAGATTGTGATTAATAGTCAAGCATTTTATCTGGGATGAGACAGCTAGTTTGGTTATTAATTACTCACATCTGTTTTCTGCAATAGGTGGGCCTACCAGAGGTCTCCAACACTTGGATCCAGGAGGCAACTTTCATGCCTGCTTCCGTGCAGTATTTTGGTTGAGTTTATGCCATCTCTCATTTCTCTGACACAAAATCATTGTATCTCAAAACATAAAATTCCATCTGCTGAATGGCAAACTGAATTTTAAGGTATTGGCAATACTATTGCTCTTGTCCATTCCCTCAGGGAGGGAATTACCATTCAAAAAGTACTGTTGCAGACCTAGAGAGATCCAGATAGGCTGTTTGTGTCTCTCAGAATCCTTTGCACTAAAAGTTAGTAGCAACAGAGGAAAAGCAGTTGGCACTGCCATGAGTTGGTACTGCCATGAGTTGGTACTGCCATGGAAGTAGCCCACTGGGACCCCCATTGTCCCAAGGGTATGTGGCCAGGCAGGTTCATGGAGTGACTCTCACTGACTTCAGCAAAATCTGGATCAAGCCTGAGGGCTGGGCACAACTTCCCTGATGATCACAGTTTTCCACAGAGCTGTGTGGAGGAGACAAGCAGACTGGTACAGGACAACGTAAGGCTGGCCAAGGAATGTCACTGCAAAACTTAGACATTGCACTTCAAATAGTCAGCTCCCCAATGGAATACAGATCCCACTCTGAGACAGCCTCCTTTGGTGACTCACTTGAAGCAACTGCTCATTAGTTTGTCCCAATATTTTCCATTTTCTGCACCCCCAGTCTCTCCAGCTCTTCTCACTTTCACACATCCACTCAGACACATCCCCACAGAGCCAGGCACAAGGCTGCTGTGAGCTGGGGAAGCTGGTGGTGAGGAGAAGGTGCCACGACCATGTGTCAGAGTGGGACAGCCTTTTCTCTGCCCCTGGCAGGCAGGAGTGTCTGGCACAGGGGGGCAAGATGCCAGAAGTGGGCAACACATGGAGACTGTCTAGGGTGTCAGCAATGCGCTGGGGCAGCAGGGAAAAAACCCTACAGTTGCAGGGGTAGTATCCCCTCAATAAATCAGTTTTAAAAAAAGTAAAAGCCCTAAACAATTCATTACCATACTACAGAACTAGAGAAACACTCCGTAGGAGTCAAACTAAAGGAGCTGAAACCAAAGAAACCCATAACTAGAGGAGATCAACTGGGAAAAACACCCTTCTGCAAACACAAAATGAAGGGGAAATCTGACAACTTAATTTATTCTGGGGCTTCAGGGAACCTACCTAGTGCCTGACATCTAAAATATTAAAAAACTTAAGAGATTTCAGATAAAACAGCAAAATACAATCAGTGAAATTTTTGTCAAAATGTCAAAGTTGTTTTTTTTAATAAATTCCTTGACACGGCAGCATTTTTATGATCCTTTCAGTGGCCTAGTATCTACACTTGGGTTTTTTTCTTCTGGTGCACATCTGGGAAGAGATGAGGAAAACTATTTTCGCCACAGCACTCACAAGGTTTTGAATATTGTCATCAAAAGTTAAAACATATTAATTGTCATAAGTTATCTCCCTGAATTCAGAAAGGTATTTCACATATCTTACATATGTCAGAATGCTTCAATTGTATGTCAGAGCATACACTCCCTCCCAGCCCTTCACCTGATCCAGCCTGTGATAGGGGCTATGGTATGATATGCAGACATGTTCCAGAAACCCCATAGGGCACTGTCCACTCACTGTTTCCAATAGTTTATCTAAATACCTGGCTACAAGATTGTGAGATACACTCATAAAGCACTTTTTTTCAGGGACAATAGCTTGCTTAAACACCTTATTGCTTTTCCTAGGTCATTGTTACAGAATTCATTGTAAGGAGAGAGAATCTGAGGATTGAAAGTTTTCAAAGATTCATTAAACAAGCTGTAAAACAAAACAAAACAGAACAAAACAGCTAGCTAATAAAAAACACTTAGAAGTAGGTTCCGGGGAAAAGGTGCTGCCCTGCTACAAGAACAACGTGTCCAAACTGTTTTTAGACACAAGATCAATGCTGGCCAATTAGACCATGCTTGATAATTTGGAAAACAAAATTGTTTTGTCATCCTTTACAATGAGTATCTCATACACAGACAAATGACCTATACTATCATGTCTGCTCTTATGTCAAGCTGCCAGACAAAGTGCTGCAGTAGAAACAGAACAAGTACCACATTTCCTTTTTGCCTGATTTTAAGAAAAGTACATAAAGAACACCAAATAAATCTTTATTATGTTACTTTTCTTAAAATAAGATTAGTAAAAAAATAGTTTAGCACATGAAAAATTATTCTTCCATCATAAATTAGTTTGCAGGCCCTGATAGAGACTGGAGAAATTCCATTATCTCATGGAAAGCTTTCTTCATTAGTATTCATAGTATAAATTTTATTTCTTAATTTTTATCTCTTTTTTTTTTATGTTGAAAAATGATTGTGAGGTGAAGAAATCATACTGTCTTTGGTAGGGCATTATTAACCTGGATTTTGGGAAGCTGCAGTTCAGTCATTGAGCCATCTCTCACCTCTTCATGCATTTGATGATCTCCTGCCAGGGCTGGGATGATTTTTGCATCCCCTACACCCCTATTACAAGGCAGAGGAAAAGCAGCACAGACCTCAGTGCTTCACTCATGAAGTTCTGAATGACGGACTTTTTTTCTTTTGCACATGGGTGGACCTGAGGCTGGTCTGGGCTGCCCTGGAATGGCAGAAGTTCTCAGCTGCTAGGGCCAGTGGTGCCCTTTATCATTTCATCTGTCTTGTGTGAATGAAATCTGCTGGCAAGAGCAGCAGGTCATGGACACCTCACTCCTCCTCAGCTCTGCCAAAAGAGGTGCCTGGTCCACATCATGTCCCTGGTAGCCCAGGAGTCACAGGCCAGCAGGAAATCCAGCCAATAAAAATAAATTGGTACCTACAGCAATAAGAGTCACAAAGTACTGATGGAAGCATATAGGCAGGAATAAGCGTGTTTCTTTTGCCCTTTCAATTTTGATTGCTGATCCCTGAAAGATATTTTCTCTTTTTCTCCTCTTTCTTTCCCAGGTTTCTATTCAGTCCTCTCTCTTTTACGTTCCTGTTTCTGTGGTTTCCACCTTCCTGAAAAGAGCCTGCAGGCCTTTCAACAATACTGTTAGATACATAAAGCCATGGTAAACCTCAATCAGTTCTTTTTTAATAAAAGCTGGTTCATTTTATCCTCTTTTTGCTGATAAACAATTCGGTTCAAGACATGTGAGGGAGTCTGCCATGCCTTCTGCAGCGACCTCAGGTAAGCTACAGGGACTTAAAAGAAAAATGCAGAAGTCAGCAGGTGGCAAAGACTTCCCTGGACAAGTACAATTCTGCTTGCCAAATTCCTACCTTAGCTCTTAAGAGCAGATCCCTTGGACTGGTTTGCATTATCATCATTTCGCACAGTCCCCTCTCCCAGAATAGACTTCTTGAAACTTTGATGAAGTAGAATTTCAGCTCTGTGCTTCTGGTGGACAGCTGTGAACAGGACAGCTCTGTTGGGACCGTGGCACAAAGTGCAGAGGCAAGCCTCCATGAGCTTTACTCTGAACCTCTGCAGAGCTGCAGACCGACGGCCTTGTTTGGTCAGCAAGAATGAAGTCTGTCCTTAACACGCACAAGTGCAAAGCACTGTCTCTGCAAAGGACTGACAGTTTCTGGCCTGTTTTTCATTAACATGGCACTCCGACTTCCCAGTCCATACTCTTCTGTTTTGTTTCTGTTCTGAAGGCACAAGTTTGGGCCATTCAGCAGCTCCTTCCGTCACTGTAAATGCTCATTTTCTGCCTCACTTTCTGGGACATCAGCGACGACAGACACCCATCCCCTTCTTCTGAAGGGGCCTCACTTCAGAAATATGACCAGACCTTGAAAAAGAGTCAGATGTAGTGTGTGAAGGGAGGCCAGGTCGTGTCCCGAGTGTTTCTGTGACGGTGAATCGGTCGGTGCCTGCCCAGCTCGCTGCCCCCGCTTCCCGCAGCCTGTCCTGCCCTCTAGTGCCGGCCTGTGGCTCCTGTGCCTCCCTCTCCCGCTGAACCACACACACTCCTTGGGGCTCTGCGCCGGGACAAGGCGATAGAAACATCAGGAGGCCTCGCAGCAGAGCCCAGGGTACACTGCTGTGAACCCCTGAAGGGTGCTATGAACCCTGGCCCAGGGGGATTGTGGAGTCTCCATCCTTGAAGACATTCAAGAACCTGAGTGGACGTGGTCCTCGACAACCTACACTGGCTTGTACTGCTTGAGCAGGGGGATTGGACTAGATGATCTCAAGAGATCACATCCAACCTAAATTATTCCATTTTTGCTGAGCTTAAGCATGGCTAAATTTATCAACATTTATTGCAAATAATTTCTATAATTCCATTTGCTTGAAAAAAATCTATCAGCAGCTTTTGTATGTTTGTAGATGCCTTCGACTTCTTGCGCATGCTTGTTTATTTTTGAGACATTCCTTTTAGCCTTAGACCTGGTGAAGTATGAGGAAGCTTTTAATGTCTTTTTTTGATTTCCTGGTTTTCTTTTGAGTTTTGTACTAAGGACGTAACTAAGATCAAGAATTTTAGTGTAGAAACTCATCATTGTGCCTTTGGGAACTAGAAAAATTTATGTGGATGTTTGGGGTTTTTTTGTTTGGTTTTGTTTCTGTTTTGTTTTTTGTTCTGTTTTGAGGTTTTGGTTTTTTCTTTTAAATTCTGGGCTTAATTAACGAGGCATTTTCATCATTGATGTCTGCAATATCTTCCTCATGGGCTACAGCTGAAAGAATTGTAGAAGGAGGTAACTTCAGCCTCATCTCTCTATGCTGAGGCAGGAGCAGTACCCTCCAGCTAGATGTGGGCAATCATTCTTTTTTCTTCAGAACAAAAAACCCCAAAACCTCCAGAATAGATGGATACAACCTGTAGACTAGACTATTTCAATCTCATTGAATAGATACTATATTTTTGTCTTTTTCCCCCTTATATGTCTGAAATTGGGCACATCTGGGGATATGATGACAGGTTTGCTGAATCACCAGTATTTTGGTGAGACACAAACAATTTCCAGTGTTGTCTCTTGAGCGCATCAGTTTGAACTATTTCAAATCTGTATGCAATGTAATAACTTGTGAAACAATCACTATTAAGCTATAAAACTATACAACACATATAACACCAAAGTCAGGTTTGTAATAAGGAATTTTTGTGGTTTACAGCCAAGTAAAGCATTACTCTCAAAAACAGGTCACAAAGTGCTCAGTAAACCTTTATTGCTTCTGTCTGAAAACAAAGTAAGATAGGCGCTCATGAGGAGTGAATAAACACATACGCAAGATGATTTGTATCATTCTTTGCACTTCTTATCAACAGTAAAAATTATATCCAACTAGTCCTTTCTATCATTTGCTTGCATGTGATCAGTGGCAAAAAATTACCCCATTATCACAGGACACAAGGTCATGTGTTCATATCAATGAAAAAGTGTATTATGGTTGTTTGTTCCTGCTTTGATTACTTATGATCCCAATGCAGCCAGGGCCACACTGAACAAGGGGAAACATGTAGAATTGCATTCCATAGCTCCTTTGACTTTTCTAGTTACTTTACTATCAAATTTTTATAATAACTTTGTGAGACAACGTGCTTGCTCAGTGTTCATTATTACACCAGGATTATGATGAGACAAAAGCTTATTCATTTGTACAATTTAATTGTACCGAGTAATTTTTTTTTTTTACCTCCGCTGCTTCTTATCCATACTGTAAAAGAACAGCACAAAGACAACATTTTATACATTGAATAATTGGGATCTTTAATTCAAACTGTGAGTTATGACCCCAGTCTGCAGAACCGGTGTCTGCTGGAAGTTTTAACACTTTCTCATAAGGATAGACACTGGTTTTCATGTCTATACCTGACATCCTTCTACCACTGCCAAATACTCAGTATAGAAGGTCACTAAGGAATCCCTTGTTGTTTCACCTTAATTAACCCTTCTTTTGGAAACATTATTTTCTGCTACCTCAAGTGCTTCTTCCAGGTGCTCAGAAAACAACTTGCATTGTCCTTCCATTGCTGATGTGATCACATCAGCTTCTGACTACTTCTGAAGCAACTAATTCTGAAAGCCATTTCTGGGCACATTAGGGACAAGAAAATAATCAGGAGTAGTCAGCATGGCTTCGCCAAGGGGAAGTCCTGCTTGAACAACTTGATAAAGTTCTACAGTGACATGAGTGACCTGACAGATGAGAAAAGTGCTACAGATATTGTATACCTGGACTTCAGTGAGGCCTTTGACAATAAAGGTGAGCATTTGTCTCCCATAAGATCTTCATAGAAAAGCTATTGATATACAGGCTGGATGAGCAGACACTGAGGTGGACCAAAAACTGGCTGAATGGCCAGGTCCAGAGGGTGGTCTTGAGAAGCATGGCACCTAGCTGGAAACCCATAGCTAGTGGTCTATCCTGGGAGTCAATACTGCGTTCAGTCCTGTTTAACATCTTCATTAATGATCTGGATGATGGGGCAGTGTACCAACAGCAATTCTGCTGATGAGTTAAAACTGAGAGGACTGACTGAAACATCCGGGGGTCGTGCTGCCATCCAGAGGGACCTTGGCAAGCTGGAGAAATGGGCCAACAGGAATGTCATGAAGTTCAACAAGGAGAAGTATGAAGTGCTGCACCTGGGGAGGAACAACCCTCTGCACCAGTATATGATGGGGGCCATTGGAAGAAAAAGGTTAATGACATTTGCAGTATATGCCTTAAGCAAGCACTGGGTGGTGAAATCTGTTGCAGAAAACATCATGGGTGCCCATGCACAAGCTGCAAATGGAACAAAGTCTCAGATCTGGCCTCGCTGAGGCAGGACTAAAACTGATACTTTTCATCACAACCTTCCATTGCGACTCCCAGAGCAGACCCCCTACAACCACCAAACTGAGACCCAGCAAGCAGGGTGGTGAAAACACACATTCTCTCGCCTCTCATGCTAATGAGGGACTGTATAAAGAAACTCAGGGAATTAACTGGGTAGGACTCCACCAGCAAGAAGCCCAGGACACCAAAGAACCGATGGGATGCTACTGGATCCATGGTGCTGATTATCTTTGCAGTGTCTGTCTCCTACTCCCTTTCTCTTGCTCTTTTTGTCTTTCTCTCGTTTCTCTATACAAATAATTTTACAAAATAAAGCTGGTATTGTTGAACCACCATTTGGTCTCACTCGTACCTTAATTTGGGCAGGTGAATTTAACATTGAATCATAACAGCCATTCATCTGAAAATACCTAAAAATACAGGCAGGACAGTGTGTTTCAAGGTCTTCCATATTGTACATTTATAAACAGATGCCAATTTACAAGACTACTTTGCATCATCTACCTAAGTTAAACCAATGACATATAATTAAAAACCAGGAGCAATAATTTTCAAGTTCTTTCAGGCCCTTTATTGATTCCTGACCAAGACTAATGGCATTTTCAAAACAGATGAAATTTTGTGGTTAAAAGTGGCCCAGAAAGTCTGGAGACACTCATTTCGTGTACAGTGCAGGACCTGCCATGACCCATATGACACTTAGCTCCCTGGCATTTCATAGGGAGGATTTCTTTTACTGATCTGCACACGGCAAAGACTCTGCCCTTTATCTGGACATTAAATTTGGAAAAATGAAAAATCTTTGACACTTCATAAATATTTCCTTCTGAAAATAAGAGGGCAAAGTTTATTTAAAATGTGACATTCCACACTAGGAGCGTGATAAGAGTGGGATGGAAATTCACTGACCATGACCAAAAATGTTTCTCCACACTTCTTTGTGTGCTGATTGCTGCTGCAAAGTTTATTTTTTCTTTAAGTTTAACAACCTCTAGATTCTTGTGGGTCCCTTCCAGTGCAGCCTATTCTATGCTTCTTGGATTCTGCACAGTCAAATCCATTACAACTGTCTCCTGTTCTGCTTCTCATCTATCATTCATCATTTAGTACAGGATAAATGTCTGACCCAATAGACCAATTCTAATCACATCTGCCTGAAAATTCATGATTTGTGATAGAATAATTATTGGTCCCAGAAATCGGGATAAAAATACAATGTGAGATCAGCCTTGCTGACGTCCTAGAGAACATGAATCTGTTAGAGAACATCCTTGGAATACACATGCCTTAATGACTCAGTTAGAGCTCACATCTCTGAAACCAAAGATAGAATTGGCAGAACTGTCTTAGCTATATGCTTTCCCCACCCAAAACCAAGATATAAGGAAACAGGAGAAGAGAAAAACCAATGTTGCCACAAAAGAAGAGATAAGGCTGTTACCTAGCAAGTCCTTCACTTCAGTGGTGAGCAAAGACAGAAAATTTATTCTACTACAAGGCAGCACATATATCCATGATTACTGACTACAACATTAAAGCAAAATGATGATTGATCCACCCTTTGAGCAGCTATAAACAGACATACCAGTTTATTTTATTGTTATGAGAAAGCTTAAAATTCTCTAGCTGGTTTGATGGAAACCACAGGTAGCATTTTGCATCTGTTTCTTAGGACTCTTCCAGTATTTTTCTCAAGCCTGACTTTCAGTGCAGTCCATGCCTTTTTTACCTACTTGCAGCCACATGTCTCTGTATCCATGGGTGCATGCACCTGCCGTTGCCACCAATGCCACACACAGAGGTGGAATTGCAAAGCCAGCCTGAAGGTTGTGTTACTGTGTGGCACTGACCCACCGGCTGGTGTGAAGACATTATTCCCAGAGCACCTGTTGCACGGTCCTGAAAATCTGCCTGTGTCCCTGCCCTACAAAAGGGAAGGTATTGTTTTACTCTCTAAGGCAAAGTCCTGAGCACTTAAAATCTTACTAGAATGTCTGCTACTAAAAATCAGCCAGCACCTGGCATTAGGTTGTAAGTCCTCTGAGGGCAAGGGCCATGTATTTATTGCATGTGTCTGCAGTACCTAAGCACCTACTATTGCTGAATGTCTCATGATCGAAGGTGTTGCCACCATACTTGTAGGTGAGTTTGTGAGTGACAAATAATTACCTCTGAAATAATGAAACCCCAAATCAATGTGACTGCCAGATTAATTAAATATCCATCAAAGTGATAATTTTCCTCTCTGTATCAGGCCAGATGTTCTTCTGAACAGTATGCACAGATCTGTCCAGCTATCAGATGAATGATCCATCCCTCTTTCAAACCTAGTGATGATAATACTGAAAGAAGAACCTGAGTCCCAGCTGAGATCAAAAACATGCTGCAAAAAATTGGACCAGTGAGTCAGCACTTATCTTTTATATTCTAAATTAATTTCATACTAAAACGAATATACTCAGGTGGGCAAAATAGCAGGATCTTGGCATTTTTGTTCCTGAGGGAACAGTGACTCAGGAATGACCCTTCTTTCATCTGAGGCACAGATAAATCTGTAGCTGATGCTATGCAACGTAGATAGCTGAGTCAGAAACAAGGATTTGTATTTTGCAGCCACAAGCTGATGAGATCACACCAGCATGCAAGGACAAGTTTCAAAATATCAAACAGCTTTAGTACCATGAATAAGAAATTGAGAAATGCCTTCCAGGCAGCTCTACATTCAGATGGGCTGGTCAATACTAGTATTTAAACACAGCTGTGCAAAAGCTTGTGTTAACTTTAGCCTAGGACTGGTTCACATCATATCTGCGTTCAAGTGATATCATTGTCATCCATTTTTTACAAAAAATAAGCAGACATATTTGTATGGCATACTAATGCGAGCAAAAATATCGACCTTAGCTTAGTTGTACAGTACCCATTAATTATCATGAAACATAAGAAGTTTTATGTATGATCATACAAAACCACATATAACAACTTTTAACTGAAAGAAATGGAAGTTTACATTCCCACTATACTACACAGAGTACTTAAATTTTGAGCACTTATGTAGCACTTATGGACAAGAATTATCTGAACAGAAAAACAATTGCCAGAAGTTGAATTTATCAAAGTGTCAGCAATTTTACTATCTCTACAGTGTCTCTATTATGGAGAGAGGGAGTGCCCTTTAGGATTGACCTAAGATGCTGTATGTCAAACACTGGGCTTTTGGTAGTGAGGAGAGTTAATTTCATTTGACAGCAGCTGGGTTGTTGGATTCATGGTCCTCCCCTTCACTTGCCATTGACTGCAACTCTTTCAATGCAACCATTCTTATCTCAACTCAGAATCTCTGCTTTTAGTCTCCCTCTCACCAGGAGGGGATGGGGGAAGACAGCAACTTAAGTGGGGTTTAATTTTCCAGCTGTGTTTTAAACCAGCACTGCCATGCAGAATAATAATTTTCTCCTTGAGAATTACTGGTTTACTGAAAACCAGCGTATATGCTATTTCCTTGAGTGTAAAACTCATGTTACAAATAATCTTCCAAGTCTGGTCTAGAAGTGCTAGTTACCTTTGCTCCTCTCCCTCGGCAAAAAACAGAGCATGTATATGGAACATCAAGAATGGGATTAAGCCAAAGGCGATTCAAAACTGTTCATTTGATTCTTGTCAAAAAAAAAAAA